>JARQOC010000001.1:240328890-240358208 GCA_033576535.1 Allobates femoralis | reverse complement strand
GGACTATGTTGGACCTTCCCACTGGACTACGCCGGACCTTCCCACTGGACTACGTTGGACCATCCCACTGGACTACTTCGGACGTCACAGTAATAAAGATGGGGTCTAAATATGTATTTGTGGGTTTTTTCTATAAAAAATATTTTTCTCTGTGTCTTCTTTACAATTTAATAGAGATTTCTAATGGCCCGGTCTAATATTGGCCAGACGTTATGAATCTTGGGATTAATGCCAGCTGCCAAAAAGCTGGCATTAACCCCTTATTACCCAGTCTGCCACCGCTACACGGCAGCTGGAAGAGCTGAATACAGCGCCAGAAATTGGCGCTTCTACGGAATGCGCCATTTTCTGGGGCAGGTTGCGGACTGCAATTTGCAGCAGGGGGGGCAGAAAGCTTGGGCCTCCCTACGCTGAGGATTCCAGCCCCCAGCTGCCTAGTTGTACCTGGCTGGCCCAAAAATATGGCGAAGCCCACGCCATTTTAAAAAAAATTATTTCAAGAAATAGTTTTAAAAAAGGGCTCAGCTGTATTTTGGTTACCAGCCAGGTACAACTAAGCAGCTGGGGTTGGGTGGTAGCCTGTAGCTGCCTAGTTGTACCTGGCTGGAAACTAAAAATACGGCGAAGCCTACGTCATTTTTACAAAAAAATTATTTCAAGAATTTAAAAAAAAAGGGCTCCGCTGTATTTTGATTAGCAGCCAAATAAAACTTAGCAGGTAGGGGTGAGTGGCAACCTGTACCTGTCTGTTGTACCTGTGCTGGTGACCAAAAATACAGCGGAGCCCTATATATTCAGTGCAAAATCTCACTTGTGGGGGAGCTGCAATGTTTAGGTACACAGGGTCTCTCCATATGCGACATGGTGTCCGCTTACAATTTGAGCTAATTTTCCATTCAAATTGTTAGCGGACACCATGTCGCATATGGAGAGCCCCTGTGTGCCTAAATATTGGAGCTCCCCCACAAGTGACCCCATTTTGGAAACTAGACCCCAAGGAACTTATCTAGATGTATACTGAGCACTTTGAACCCCAGGTACTTCATAAATTAATATGTTAAAATAAAAAAAGAACATGTTTGTGAAAAAAAGTACTTTTTCATTCTTATGGATAAATTTGTGAAGCGCCTGGTGGTTCAAAGTGCTCACTATGCATCTAGATAAGTTCCTTGGGGGTCTAGTTTCCAAAACGGAGTCACTTGCGAGGAAGCTCCAATGTTTAGGCACACAGGGGCTCTCCAAACGTGACATGGTGTCTGCTAACAATTTGAATTGAAAATTAGCTCAAATTGTTAGCGGACACCATGTCGGATTTGGAGAGCCCCTGTGTGCCTAAACATTGGAGCTTCCCCACAAGTAATCCCATTTTGGAAACTAGACCCCCAAGGAACTTAGCTAGATGCATAGCGAGCACTTTGAACCCCCAGGTGTTTCACAAATTGATCCATAAAAATGAAAAAGTACTTTTTTTCCACAAAAATTTTCTTTTTTCATTTTTACGGATTAATTTGTAAAGCACCTGGGGGTTCAAAGTGCTCACCACCCATCTAGATAAGTTCCTTCGGGGGTCTAGTGTCCAAAATGGGGTCACTTGTGGGGTCGCTCCAATGTTTAGGCACACAGGGGCTCTCCAAACACAACATGGTGTCCGCTAACAATTGGGGCTATTTCTCCATTCAAATTGTTAGCGAACACCATGTCGCGTACGGAGAGCCCATGTGTGCCTAAACATTGGAGCTCCACCACAAGCGACCCATTTTGGAAACTAGTCCCCCAAGGAACTTATCTAGATGCATATTGAGCTCTTTGAATCCTAAGGTCCTTCACAAATTGATCCATAAAAATGAAAAAGTACTTTTTTTTCACAAAAAATTTTTTTGGCCTCAATTATTTCATTTTCACATGAGCAACAAGATAAAATGCATCCTAAAATTTGTTGGGCAATTTCTCCTGAGTACACCGGTACCTAATTTGTGGTCATAAACCCCTGTTTGGGCGCATGGCAGAGCTCGGAAGGGAAGGAGCGGCATTAGACTTTTTGAATGGAAAATTAGCTCCAAAATTTAAATGGCGCTCTTACTGTTCTGAGCCCTGCCATGTGCCCAAACAGTAGTTTATGACCACATATGAGGCATTGGTGTACTCAGGAAAAATTGACCAACACATTTTAGAATGCATTTTATACTGTTGCACATGTGAAAATGAAAAAATTGAGGCTAAAAGAACATTTTTGTTGGAAAAATTAAAATGTCCATTTTTTGTTTCCACTTTGCTTTAATTCCTGTGAAGCACCTGAAGGGTTAATAATCTTCTTGAATGTAGTTTGCGTAGCTTTAATGGTGCAGTTTTTGGAATGGTGTCACTTTTGGGTGTTTTCTGTCATGCACGCCCCTCAAAGGGACGTCAAATGTGATGTGGTCACTAAAAAAATGATTTTGTAAATTTTGCTGGAAAAATGAGAAATTGCTGATGAACTTTGAACCCTTATAACTTCCTAACCAAATTTTTTTTTCCAAAATTGTGCTAATGTGAAGTAGACATGTGAGAAATGTTATTTGTTAACTATTTTGTGTCACATAACTTTCTGGTTTAACAGAATAAAAATTAAAAATTAGAAGATTGCTAAATTTTATAAATTTTTGCCAAATTTGTTATTTTTCGCAAATAAGCGCAAAAGTTATCGACCTAAATTTACCACTAACAAGAAGCCCAATATGTCATGAAAAAACAATCTCAGAATCGCTAGAATCCGTTGAAGCGTTCCAGAGTTATTACCTGATAAAGGGACAAGGGTCAGAATTGCAAAAAACAGTCTGGACATTAAGGTGGAAATTGGCTCCGTCACTAAGGGGTGAATATTAAAAAAATATTTTTTTCTCATTAACTTCACTAAATGTGGGGTGTGTCTTATAATCTGGTGAGTCTAATAAAGTGAAAAATACAGTATTAAGAGTCATTACAGAGTAATCTATTTCAAGTGTTTATTTTTGTAAATGTTGATGATTATGGCTTGGGACGAGGGTACTCGGTACCGGACCGTGTATGCTTCTGGGAATGTCACAGGGTCCTGGTCCGGACCGTGTCCCGGGCCCTGGCAATAATAAGGGTGTATTTACAAGTGAGAATAGTTTATCGTGACGCCACCCGCAGTGTGTGGCCAGTAATGGGGCCACCGCTGCCGCAGCACCTCCGGGGATGATGTACTGGCAGCAAAGATGGAATAGTTCTCCGTGGGCAGAACTGGATTCCCCAGGGGCATGTGGAGGAAGGGTTAAGGAACACACACTCACGTTTTGTAGTTTCCAAAAGCTTTACTGCGATGTTATTGCGATCGTCCACGGAGTCTGTACGGGGCCGGGTTTTCCTCCCACCCTGTCCGGGTCATCAGCTTCCTCATGCTGCGCTGGTGTGTATGTCCTGGCTGCTGCGTCTAGCTGAGCTGCTGGACTGTCTCACTCTCTCTCTGTTCTGCTGGTACCACTTGGCTAAGCAACTTGAGTCCTCTGTGCTGTGCTGACCCCGCCGTGTTGCTTTGCTCTGGTACTGTGGTGGTCTAGAGAACTCCACTACTCCTGGATTCACTGTGCTGCATGTGTCAGTCACAGTGCCGGATCCGGTATCCATTCTGTGCGTTTCTCTGGGGCGAGTAATGGTGGCACTCTAGCTCCCAGATGTGTTCCTCTGTTCTTAGTTCTCCTTCCCTCAGACCCTAACTAGGCCTGGAAGTGTGAGCAGACTGTAGAGAAGCCTCTCGCAGCTCCTTGACACTACAGTCTCTCTCCTCTACACAGTACTGCCTGTACTGAACTCCTAACTACTTCCTGTGGACCTGGCGTATATAAGGAAGCTGGTTGTGCTCCCCCTGCTGGCCCAGAGGTGCTAGTGTAGGTCAGTGTGTTGTGGGGAGGGAACCCGTGTGATGTTACTGTGGCACATTAACCCCTGGGGTGCCACATTTACAGCCAATGAAAACCCAAAGAGATAAAAGGAACAGGCAGCGCTCCCAATGGGGAGATCCTGGTAGACTATTGTGAATCAATGAGGGGTGAGCAGGGGGGTTTGACTCTTATCTTTTGGGTTGTGCCGCCACTGCACAACCTCAATGAATGCCATTACCGGGGCCTCCTTGCGCCCGCACCGCTGGACTGAGCTTTGCTGACATTGGCATTCATCTGGTCACATGGGCTAGCGATCATGTGACCCTCGAATCATCAGACACGGGATCTGACATCACTGCAGGTCTTTGAGCTCCTCAGGCTGTTCGTTAAGAAGGGAAAATCGGCGGCACCCGCAGCTCTAATAACCCCACACCTAGAGGTTGGGAAGTCCAAGATTTGAGGAATAATATGTTACTTACTAAGAGTATTGGGCACTATTAAGGAGCAATTAAGGATTAAAAAAAACACGTCTTTTATTACCACAACACGTTTCCACAATGCATTGTTGTCTTCCTCAGGTGGATTCAACTGAGGAAGACAACAATCCATTGTGGATACGCGTTGTAATAAATGATGTGTTTTTTAATCCTTAATTGCTCCTTAATTGTGCCCCAGCACTCCTAGTAAGTAACCTACTATTTCTCAAATAATGAAAACCCAAAAGGTCATTACCTTAAAAAATTATGGTAGGGACGCTTCCCTTAAAAATGCCCTGGAATGCTATGACAATGATTAAATATACAGACAGCAAAAGTGGAAAACAAAATTATCTGTGTTGTGTCTTTTTTACTATTTATTTAAAAATTCTTAATGACCAGGTCTAACTTGGCCTGATATTAAGAACCTCAGGGCTTAATACCAGCTAGCAATGCAAAGCTGGTGATAACCCCTTATTACCCAGCATGCCACGCCACCAGGGCCGCTGGAAGAGCCTAGTAAAGCACTTATAAATGGTGCTAAATAAATGTACAATTTTCAGGTGTGGCTGCAGGCTGCTATTCTTTAGCGTGGTGGGGATCTAAAACAATGGGCACTCACCCCACTGAGAATACCAGCCCTCAGCTGCCTAATTTTACCTTGGTTGGCAATTAAAAATGGGGCAGAGCCCACACATTTTTCTTGCCAAACAAAGTAAAATTATGCAGCTGAAGGTGGTAGCTCGTAGCTGTCAGCTTTTACTGGGCTAAACTTGAAAATACTGCAAAACCCCATGAATATTTTTTTAATTATTAATTTATTTAACACCCTATGATGACAGGTTGGTTGGCATACACTAATGTGTATGGCAACCAAGTACAACACTGTCCAGATTGTGGAAATGCACTCTGACGGCAACAGCCAATCACAGAGGTGCTCACAGGATGTCAGCATCTGTGATTGGCTGTTTGCCTGACGGTTCAGTGAATATGCAAGTAGCTTAATAGGTGGCCCAGAAGTGATTCAGCGGGATACTGAGCTGACCTGGAAGTGAGACTCAGCGACCCCAGTAGCATCAGCAGAGTCCGGTATGCTCGATCTACCTGTTCTTCTGTCTATCTTCACTAGGTTCTGTCACAGCTGTATGACAGAACAGTATGTAGACAGTGGAAATTATGTCTACATACTGATCCCATGCAGTTAGAGCACATTCTGAGCAGCATTCTCTGCTGTAGGGTCCAGCAGAAAATGACTCACATTTCCTATTGACTTCCATTGTACTCGCTATTCAGAATGAATACACGAGTATTATAAAGTACTCGTTATGAGTTTAGTGATTATGAATATTACGGTACTTGCTCATCCCTAATTCTGATGAAACAGCATTTTATTACCAGCATTTTATTTTTGTTCTTCCCACACAACAAACAAGTGGAGCAGTTTACTATCCCTCTGACCATATTTTGATATTGAACAAAATTACTAAATCTAATGTTTGGGTGTTTGAGAAAAATGTACTTATTTGCTTGTGAGAATGACAAGCTATATAAAGGCAAAAGAAAAATCTCCACATTACAGAAATTTAAACGTGCTCACAATGTAATTTTTTTATTTTTTTAGTTTTACGTATCTCCTTGTAATAGTCTATTAGACTAACAATGCAGTAAATGTGTAAGACTGCAAACCGATGCTTGGGTTTTTTAATATGGGCATTAATAAATATTGAATACTTTATTTTTGCTCACTTGGTGTGCAGTATTCCATTTTTCACTTTTTTATTAGACCCAAAAACTTCATTCAAATACAGTGGCCTATTGAAGAATATTTTTTTGGGGGATAATTATCAACGTAACTTTCCTTGACCTGTCAGATCCAGTGGTGTTTTTTGTTCCTTTCAAATCTTTTAAAAAAGTATGTAATTTCATTTTTTAATATCCATTTTAATAGTCCAATTTATCATTTGTACACGCCACAATAACGCTGGCCTGTTGTTGCCACCTGTATTATTTTACTCACAAACCTATGTGTAGCTACTTTGCAACTTAGCAACATAGCATTTTGGGGTTAAATTGCATTTTGGATAAGGGGGTTAAGTAAAGCAAAAAAATATAGAAAAATATATTAGGAAAGGTTACACATTTTTGCCTCTATTTAACTAGTTTAAATAATGTATGCATCACAGATGGGCTGTTGGCTGTTGTTGGAACTTCTTTTTGGTTCCTGTGGCTACAAAGCACTATAGCTTTTAAAGGATAAGAACTTTTTTAGTAGGGGGAAATTGGGTTTAAACAATAAAATATAAAAACAAAAATACTAAAAAAGTTTGTTTAAATCTATTTAGTACAAATTATTATCTGTGCAATAAAACTATTTGCTAAATAGAAAAAATTGAAGTAGAACTCACCATTCTTTATAAACTTGAATGCTTTATTTTCACAGAGATTGGAACATGTGTTAATGAAAATTTAATATTCACTTCTTCCCAAGAAGTGGGATTGTATTCATTTCAAATATTCCCCCCTTCCCCCACACACCCATCTGGCCCGTTATAAGTGGTTCACTCATACTGCTATATTACTGCCAGAAGATTAAATTGTAATGCTGGGAGTGGCTGGTAGCTCTCCTGATCTGAGTATTTCAGCATGCATTTCTATGCAGGTGTCACTCTCAGGTGAGGAGAACTGCTGGTCAGCATTGCGATGCAATCCTCAGGTAGTAAAATGACAGGTGAAAGGGGGGAGCATTCATTTGCAATTAACACCACAGTCCAAAAACTGACGCCAGCACAAAGGGGAGAAAGAGGAAGGGAGTAGGTATTCATTTTTCATCACTGGGTAACCCAATCAGTGATGCCAAACACAAAATATGACACCCCCTGAAAAAAAGCCCTGTCTTATTTTTGGGGACACACAGTACTTACTGTTGTGCATCTTTTGGCTGAAACCCCTCTCCATTCCTTGTACAGTCAACAATCTCCTGCATGTACCACAAAAATACAGTTGAACATTATATTTATTTGTATTTCTCCAGTATAGTGGTGCTGGAAAACACTCTCTTTAGCGTACACAAACATGAAATGATTCCAAAGATATGGATATTTTTCTATCAACTTTTTGACAATTGACAAGTTATTACTTTTTCATTATATAATTTTATATATGGTGGTACGCTTGATACATGCAGGCGCAGTTACTCATGCTGCTGACATCTTTGGACAATTGGGTATACAAAGTTGGTGGTGGTGTGGGGCACAGGGTGGCAGAGAGAGCACACGGGGTGCAGAGAAAGCGCACAGAGCAGGCATAGACAGTGTATTAAACTGCAGATAGAGTGGATATGGGGGAAAAGAGAGCACACAAGGGAGCAGGGAGAGTACATAGGGGCAGAGAAAGCACAGAGGGGAGAGAGGGCTCTGGGGCAAAGAGATCACACAAGGGGCAGAGAGAACATACAGGGGGGAAGAGAGAGCATACAGGGGGGCAGAGACAGCGCAATAAGGGGCAGAGAGAGCTCACAGGGGGAAGAGAGTGTGCATGGGGGCAGAGAGAGTGCGCAGGGGCAGAAAGAGTGCACTGGGGTCAGAGAGATGGCACAGATGGGCAGAGAGCACACAGAGGGGCAGAAAGAGTGCACATGGGGCAGAGAAAGCACACAGAGGGGAAGAGAAAGCACAAAGTGGGAGGGATGAGCACCCAGGGGGCCAAAGACAGTGCACAGGGGAGTATAGAGTGCACAGTGGGCAGAGAGAGTGCTCTGGTGTGGGCTGAGCAGTACTCAGGGGGGGCAGAGAGGGCAGAGATTGTGAAGGGAGCTAGAGAAAGTGCACAGGTGGGCACATTACATAATTGCGCTGTCCCTTCTGTCACTTCTGGCATCTGGGTGTCCTGCTGCCATGTGCCTCTGCCATATTTGCACACCCAAGTAATGGGTGTGCAAATATGATGCCCACTGGCATTACTGGCTCATTGCGTAGTACCGTCAGCTTTGCTGCAGCAGTCCACAACTGCCACCACCTGAAAACGCAACCACCAGCCATCTTTGGGCACCACAGAGCGGGGAGACAAAGCAAAGGGGGCAGGCACACAGGGGACAGAGAACGCAGGGTAGCAGAGAGAGTGCACAGGGGGAAGAGCGTGCACATGGTTGGCACAGGGGGCAAGAGACGGTGCAGCAGGGGGCAGTTACATACTTGTGCTGTCCCGTTTGTCCCTTCCGGTGGTGTAACCTGGTGTATACATACGTACTTACTCACGCTGCTGCAATTTTTGGACACCACATGGGGAGAGACAAAGCACAGGTGTGTGAGCACACAGGGGGTAGAGAGTGCCTTAGGTGGCAGAGAGAGCACACAAGGGGCAGAGAGAACACACAGCAAGCAGAGAGAGCACACAGGGGGAGAGACGTGAACACAGGGGGAGGGTCATGCACACTGGGGGCAGAGAGAGCATATAGGTGGCAGAGAGAGTGCACAGGTGGGCAAAGAGAGTGCACAAGGACAGAGAGAGTGCATAGGGGCAAAGAGTACACAGGAGGCAGAGAGAGCACACAGGGGGCAGAAAGAGAGCACAAGGGGCAGAGAGAGCACACAAGGGGGCAGAGAGAACACACATGTGGGCAGAGAGAGCACACAGTCGGGCAGAGAGAGCAGACATGGGGAGAGGCAAGTGCACAGGAGAGTGGTGAGCAGACAGGGAGGAAACAGCTCAGAGTAGAGAGTATGTGAGGGGAGAAGACATCACAGGGGAGGAGAGACAACAACACACAGGGAGAAACAGCGCAGGGTGGAGAAAGACAGCACAAATAGGGGGGAGTGGACAGGGGAAGAGCATACAGGGGGAGAGACAGCCACTCTCCTGATGCAATAGCATCAGGCCCCCATCTAGTAACTTTATCATTCTAGTATCGCTGTAATCACACTGACATGAAGAATAAAGATTTCTTACCACTTAGAAAAATAAGATCTAATTGTATTCTAGAGATTAATCTCTCCCATTCCTCTGTACCTGTCACTCCAACCTTCTCAAAAATGTGGGGTTATTTTCACAACCTGTACATTGTAAGGTTGACAATTGTGTTTACATTTTTGGATTATGGAGCCTTTTTTTTGGATGTAAAGGATTTTCCATCATGCAATGCAGAAAACATACATTCTGCGACACAGCAGGATTTTGTATTAGATGCAAATATAGCACTAAGGGGTTTACTCTGTCCTCCTTGTGGGCAATGTGCAAGGATAAAAAATAAGGTGCTGTTACTACAGTATATCTCAGATCAATCAGTTTAATCTTAGCGATTAAGCAGATACTGCACTTCTCTATATATCACTTGAATCTTTGGATTGGTATTCACAAACTAAGATTATCCATCCTGTTATCAATCATCTTGAGCAGTGAAAGTAATATACCACAATCAGATTGGCCTTATTTATATCCCTAGAATAAATTAGCTGTGTGCTCTAACCCCTGATTCACTACAGTAAACTGCATGATGTGATAGCTGCAGTGCATTGAGGAGACCCACCTGGCCATCCCCAATGCTATAGATGCTCTCTCTGAGTCTACAGTGGGGTGTGAAATGGCCTTAGGCATATTTTTTCTGGACAATTTTTGTCAGTAAAAGACTTTTCAAATTTACGCTGAACTGAAATTTTGGCAAATTCTATATTAAATAGATCCTCTTCAGAGCGATCTACTCATTTCTAGTGTTGATTCAGATTTTATTTTTTTAGTATTAAGTTGTGTGACATTGTTGAAAAAAGAGAGTTATTCAGTGTAATCACAGTGGCTCAAGTATACTGTCATTTTGTTCAAAATAGTTTAAATTTAGCATTTGCATATACCATTTCTGCTATATTTGAATTTTTAGAATCACAAATTAATAGGTAACAATCATTCTATATACTAGTGCATCTCAATGAATTAGAATATCATCAAAAAGTTAATTTATTTCAGTAATTCAATGCCTAAAATGAAATGCATATATTATAAAGAGTCATTACAAACAGGGATTTATTTCAAGTGTTTATTTCTATAAATGTTGATGATTATGGCTTACAGTCAATAAAGACCAAAAGGTCATTATTTCAGAAAATGAAAGTCGGGAAAATGAAGGGTTAAAAACTACACTGCCGTATTCCAGGAGACATCAAAGGGTGAACATAATTATGATTTATTAGTTGTGTTTCAGGACTTCCAGAAATGCCATGAAACGTAGGCAATATTAATTGATTTTTGAAGATATTTTAATTTATTGAGATGCAGTAGTAATGTAATAATGTATGTTACTGAAATAAAGTGTAGAAACTCCTGTGTTTCTGTAGCATATGCTTTGAAGTTATATTTATTATATAAATAAAAATAAAATTGACCAAAATCTACTGCCTCTTTATATGGTTTATATTATATTATAATGACTGTCTGGTAAATTATGCCTCAGTGAAACAACCATCACGTCCCTCATTTTATTCATGGTTTTAAAACTTAAATGCAAATATTCAGTATCCACATTGCATGTAAAAGTAATGAAATCACAAAACAGCTCACAGATGCTCAATTACTACTTTTTAGCAAGAACTAAGCGCTAACTATAATAATGCAGGCATAGTAACAATATTCAGCTGTGTTATTTGGTATGTCTTCCCAAAAATCCATAATTATTTTGTAGCAAAAAAATGTAACTCTCACATTGTTTGAAAGAATTAGTATGTTATTTGTCAGCATCTGATATTAATAACTGATGAAAATTCTCAGGAATAAAACGGTATATTTTTACAGAGTAGTGAATATGCGTTGTATAGTAGTATAACTAATCGGTGTAATTTTGAGAGCATTCTCTCTACTTCCAGATCCCTAGGTGTTGGATGTATTTAATGCTTTAAGTCACTCTAACAGATTACAGAGCTTTGTGGGAAGTTTCAAGGACACGAAGGGGAATTAAATTATCAAGTAATGTTGCAGTGTGTCGCTATATTTACATTCATCTTAAAGGAAGATGATTTATTTAGGTGATATAAGGAATCATACATCATACTAATGCAGGAAACATGAAATATTTGTCCTTCATGCTCTGACTGGACAGCGAAAGCCAGCTGAGTTACCATTCTATCAAAGGAAGTATGTAACATGTTATTTTAGTTCTACCTGGCCTATTTCACATTTTGAATTTCAGCTCTGTTGTATTTTGTGCTGGAATTATTATGTACCAAAATCTAATGCCTCTCGGGAAATCACTTGAGATCACCTGTGCAGAGCAGAACATGATGATAAATAAATCTAGATTTTTGTTTTTTTACACAAACACAACACAGCCGCATATATTTTAAATGCCTTGACTGTGTATTATAATATTTAAAGCATAACTGCAGTTTAAGTTTTTATTTAATAATAATGTAGAGCAACTCATTATAATAAACTTTCAAATATACTTCATAAGAGAATTCTGGTTGAAACCCATTCCCAAACCTTCCACAAGATGTCCCCACTAGACTGTGTCTGAAGCTCATTCTCAGTGAGATCCATCTTCACACTGAATTCGGCCATATAACCATATAAGGGAGGGCGTGGGGCCTACATTTTGTCAGTCTAACGTGGCCACAGCTGATCACTGTATTAGATTATATCAGGCAGGGGGAGATCTAGGCTGACATAATAAGACAGGAGATCTTATCTCCTGCATTCACATCAAGCTGCTCCATGTTATCAGGGAGGAGCTGTGTGGGGGCCATCCGCTGTTAGCAGGGAGCAGCCCAATGTGAATGCAGGAGATCACATCTCCTGTCTTTGTGATGACAGCCTGGAGTCCTTTGTTTGAGGTAATCTAGTATACTGATCTGTACCCAGTCACGCTGTGTAGGCCCTGCCCACACTCATATCTAAGGTTTAGAAACACCATAGGGGAACATCTTGTAGAAGGTTTTTGAATAGTTTTATTTCAGATTTCTCTTATGTTTATTTAAAGCTTATTAAAATTGCTTGCTCTACATTATTATTACTGTAAATACACATTTGAATGGCAGTTATGCTTTAAATACAATGTTTTAACCATAAAATAACCCATATGGAATTTAGATAATAAAACATAAGTATAATCTAACTCTACAGTTCTGACAGTGCACTTTAAGTGTGTGCATTAACTTAATCCACTGAATTAAGTTTCAGCAACTGTATGTTTTTTCATTTTTTATTGTTTTTACATTTTTAGACTGGTTCCAATTGTACCATTAATACTGTATATAATAATTTTTATTTGTATTCAAGTAAGAAAAACTTTTTAATCTTTTAATTTAGGACTAAAAAAGTCAACACTGAGTGCACTGCAAACTGAATCATTCCTTTGGCCATTAACTGACTGTGGTGGTCATTATTAGAAATGAGCAAATCAATTTGAGACAAATTAAACTTGCGTTAGATTTCATAAAATTCAAAGGTCCCTGTGAAATTAATAATTTGCGTTTGTATTCCCGTTAATATCTTGCTATCAGAACACATGGTATGTGACAGCCAATCAAAAGGACTATTCTATACCATTTTACGGTAAGTTAGAAAACCTACAGGTCGAGAGAGCTCAGTAGTTAACGTGTAAATGCTGTTTAAATTTTTATTTAATAATAATATAGAGCAAGTGATTATAATCAATTTTTCAAATATACTTCATAGGAAAAATCTGGTGGAAAACCATTCAGAAACCTTCCACAAGGGTGTCCCCACTAGACTGTGTCTCAAGCAGACATATGTTCATCCTCTGTCAGATCGGTCTTCACATTTAATACAGGGCATGTAACCATATAAGGGAGGGGCAGGACCTACACAGTGTGTGAGCTCCTGACTGCAGCTGGTGAGGTGACAATGTATCGATTACTTCAGGCTACAGCACAGTGCTGAGCAATGTCAGAATGTCAGGATCACTGCAAACTCCTCTGTCCTCGGCACAAGCTTCTGATCTGTCATCGGGCTCCACACAGCTTAGTCACACTCTCTGTTAACCCCTTCTCTGCTGGTGCGTCACACTGCTCACTATCAGCTGTCTCTCAGCTGATAGTAGGAGGTGAGGGATGCTGTGGAAATGCACACACAGTGCTGGCAGACACTGAGGGATGCTAGCCACTCCCACACAAGCATAGAATTCAGTTTTTAAAAGATCACAGAAAAATGTGAATAAACATGTCATATGGCACAAAAAAGCATTATCTTAGCTGCTATGTGACCCATTCATTAATAACCAGTGCAGTGTTGTTGCTTTTTTTTCAATGAAATTACATTTACAATTTAATATTTGAAGAGAAAGCATTGGACAAATGCTCCAGACTATAATATGTTGTGTAACTGCAGCAGTGAAAAGTGTGAGTATAGTAGTATATGTATAGAAAATATATTTAATTAAATAAGTTGAGAGAGAGATGGAAGAGTTGATGGCCACAGCAGTGCAAGACTCCATGTGGTTGATTAGTGATGTGGTGTACCTGTTGTCTGTCTTGCTGCATTTTAATTACAAATTGGTTTTCTTTGGTTTATTATAATCCAGTAGAAAGTAGCAGAAAAAGTGCACAATATTTTGTGCAGAAAAAAATTGAAACTGAAAACAATATTATTCAGAGATTATGTTTGCTCATCAATAGGGACTGTACCAAGTTTTTACATTTTTTTGTGTAATCCGTTTTGAGAAAGTAGGAAGAATATTTTTTTTTTAAAAAAGATAATTTCCCAAATGTCAGATATTTAACTATGAATATCTAATCTCATAAAGTATGAGTCTCAAAGAGCTTGGACACACTTTCCTAGTTACATCAGAGTTTCACCAAGGAGACTCTGAAAGGGCTGGAGCAGTGACCCTGAACGGCCTCTCCCTCTCTGGACGGGGAGTCTGGAACTGCACAAAAACACAATCAGCTGACAGCCCCGTCCAGAGAGGGAGAGGCCGTTCAGGGTCACTGCTCCAGCCCTTTCAGAGTCTCCTCAGTGAAACTCTGATGAGTGTGACCTAGCCTAAAGAGTTTTTTTCAAACTGTCTCTTGAATAGTAAATAACTCTCCAGTGTCTGTCACTTCCTGGGTTCTGGGAGTAGGCACTTCTACATAGCATAAAAGCTCAGCACATATTCTGCTGTAACATATTCAGCTATCAGTACAGTATCTACTGTGCACTGTTACCATTATATTTACACATGGAGATAATAAGACAATTGAACAATCACACAGCTAAAGACAGGGTGACCTGTCATTAAGGCTGGTTTCACATTTGCGTTTGTGTCTGCATGCGGAGGGCATGCAGATGCAGACGCATTGCAAACGCATTGCAAACACAGCCATACTGATGTAAACGCAGCGGAGAATCTCTGCATGCGTTCACATCAGTATGCAGGCCGGCCAGCCAATCAGGGGCGGAGATCTCCTCCTACCGGCCGCTGCTGAGCTCCCGCCGGTGTCGGCGGGGAGAAATAGCTGATCTGACAGCTGTTTAAATCTCCTCTTTGGTGTCGGCACAGAAGATTTAAACAGCTATCAAATCAACTGTTTCTCCCCGCCGACACCGCCGGGAGATTAGCGGCGGCCAGGAGAGGAGATCAGCAGCTGCTCCAGCTGATCTCCTGGTGACCGCCGCTGATCTCCTGGTGACTGCCGCTGATGTCCCGGGAGATCATCAGTGGCCACCGAGAGTGATTTCAATGAGATCTGCAGCATTCTCCAGCGCTATCATGCGGAGGACAGTGCGGATCCATTGACTCCTATGCATTGTTTGTGCTCTTGCGGGAGCTTGCAGATAAAACAAACACCATTGAACACACAAGGAATGCAACAGGCTGCGTTTGGAGTGCGGAGGAGGGCGCATAAATTATGCGCATCCAAACACAACTGCAATTGAACACAGCCAAACGCAGGTGCTATGCGTTCCCATGTTAAACCTAGGAACGCAGTGCGCATGGGTTTGGCTGAGTTCGGTACTTTGCGTTTACATACGCAAGTGTGAAACTACCCTAAAAGACTTGCTATGAAATAAGCCATTGCTGAAGGCATGTGATATTGTAAGATTTGTAATAGCAGTTTGTCTCGAACTGAGAGTAATGGGAAAGAGTTTAGCAGTGAACTGTTGTATAGAAATCTTTTGATTGCAGGGTATTGGTTGGGATATCAAGCACCACTACAGCATTTATTCCCCATTGCTATAGTTGTGTTTTAAATGTAAGCCCTTGCCCCTGGCCATATACTCAACTACCAGCATTTTCATACTTTACAGAGTCTACTCTGGAAGTAAGAAGCTACATGAGATGGAGCGCAGATGTTATGTCACAGGTGTTAAATACATTTTTATGGGAGCCAGAATGAGGCTCCCTTAGGGTACCTTTACACGCCGCTACTGGAGGATGGATACAACCCGCTACTTCACGTGCACGAGCACGCCCAAACGGTTACAAACGGTAAACGCACCACCTTTACACGCCGCCACAAGGTGCGCTACGCTATGCTACATCTACAGCTAGATACATCACCGGGTGTCTCAAGTAGCCATCTGTAGCTCATCTTACCTCATTTACACACCGCTACAACCAGCCAATATGGGCGGACCTGGTGCAGCACGGACAGCACATAGGCGTGCCACAATTGTGGATTACGAGACGTCCGTACGCTGATAGGACAAAGCAAGAAACCCATGATTGGCCAGGCATCGCAGGAGGCTGTTTAATACGTGACGCTCGAGCAATTGTGTAGTGTGACTGGGCAGCTCCTTAAATATGCCGCCCTGTGCGGCGACAACCAATCGCAATGCAGGAGCTTCCTCCAATGATCGCTGAAGGGGGCGCGGTAACCCGGAGCCTGTGTCACGCCCCAGCTACATAGCATGGTGTAGAAACAACCCTTCTGTTCCTTCTTTACACGCCGATACAGCTCGCTACAATCAGCTTTGTAGCCATCTGTTTTCGAGCAGTGCTCGGAAACAGATGTATCTGTTGCCGGCTGTCTCGTCCTGTCTTCACACGCCGCTACTACGGGCTATATTGACGCTACAAGCTACATTTGTAGCCTGTAGCGGGTTGTATCCATCCTCCAGTAGCGGCGTGTAAAGGTACCCTAAGAGATGTATTGAAAAGTTGCCTCTGATGCGCTCTGTGAAACACTGTAGCTGCCGGCTAGTCATGTTTCACTCCAGTTCAACTGAAGCTTTTCTGGAAATGAAGGCAGAAGGAAAGTATACGACAAGGCTTAGCGGACTTACGGTACATTTAAAGCACCACTACAGCTGAGAAATAAAGTGTTGTAGTGGTGCTTTAAAGTATTTTTTTTTGCATATTTTGCATCTGTACATGGCAACCAAAAGAGTAACCCATTGGAGGTGCAGGTTTTATGGCCATGTACATACCTAGCATTTCTTATTGTGTGATTTCTAGGCAAGATGTTTTAAACTTGTCCAAAAAACAATTTTACAAATAAAAAGAAGTAGATATTTAACTGTACATGTCTGTTTGTAAACCTGTTGTACCAGTTCAAATTAATGACAGCATATGCCCCACTTATTCTGCAGCCCACTGCCACATTTTGAATTCTGCATTTTTATTTACTGATCATTTTTTATTGAATCCTCTTCAACAAGAGTTGAATAATTGAGGTCGCCACAAGTTAATTTTAATGCTGTATAAAATGTATGGTAAAAAAAAAAATGGGGAAACAATCATAGGTAAGACAATGTGAAAAAAAAAGCACTCCATGAGTCAGAATGTGGGAGTCGCAGCAGTAGTCGCACTACCTATACTGGCACTAGCAGTCCAGGCAATATTACTACCAAATGACGGCCACCATCAGCTTTCTATTCTGCCTGAAAGTATATTTGTGGTGAGGAAGTCGAGGGTGCTCTAAAATATATAGAAAATATGGCACTGATGTCACAGTTAACATCAAAACCACAGAATGAGTCAGAGTCATGCACAGATCAATCTATCTGCTCATGAGTGACTAAGCTAATTTTTGGAAAAGTATGTCAGTGAACTGTTTTATTAACAGTTACTACTGTGTTACCATCTGGCTTTATGAAGAGGTGACTCAAGCATTACTAAGGTCATACGTGCAGTAAAACTTGAAAGTTATTGGATACAGTTTTAAGAAACCTCATAGTGTCACATACATATTTTCAGGACAGTTATAGGTTGATAGTTTTTTATATCATGTCATTCTATACGCTGCGTTACTAAATATGTATGCTTTATTAGTTTAATTTTGTTTTTACATAAATATTAATATTTATTGGTGTAATATCTTTTGATCTTTAATTTGTTTCATGTAATTTTTTAAACAATTTTTACAAGGTTTTTCCTGTTTTTCCTTCCTCTACGGGACTGCAACTATAATTCTTCTCATCACTGATCTCAAGCATTGCAATACTGCAGACCTGTCAGATTGCACTGACAGAATTGAATTCCTGTTAGATCCTGCCTATTCCTGGATCTGACAGGCCACAATACTTGGCACATTAGGAGGTCATTGTTTTAACTCTAAATCCATGACAACCATTGGCTCCCCATAATTTTGTTGATAGGTTCCCAATGGAGTGAGAGAAGGAGCCCTCACCCTTTCAAAACCTTCTAAATTCCATGATTATTATTAGTGATGAGCGAGTATGCTTGTCACTACTCGTTACTCGCACGAATATCACGGTACTCGGGCTACTCGGCGAGTACCGAGTAATCTCGCGATACTCTTGCTATGCTCGGGGTCCACCTCCATGCATGTTGGCGCTCTTTTCAGAGCCAGCCGGCATGCAGGGATTGGCTGACAGACACTGTAATGCCACAGCCATGTTGGTTGTGGCATTACAGTGATGCGAGTTTCCTTGTAATTACTCGCTAGGAGTAACGAGTACAGTGTAACTCAATGGGAAATGTGAGTAAATTCTCTGCTGGATGCTATACAGTGGTCTGGGGGCTGAAGAAAGGGCTGAAATGCCCCACATGATTGTTTAAAAGCCAGCGGTAAAAAGTTGCCGGCTTTTAAACAATCACTGAGCTGATCCTCACTCCCCCGCCACCTCCCTTCCTGACTCTCTGCTCCCTGGTGCCCCCTCCCTACTCCCCCACAGCCTCCCTGCCTGATCCTAAGTTAGGACTGGGCGGCGATGCGCAGCACAAGGGAGCAGGGAGCGAAGGACCTGGCGGGAAAGCCGGCAGTGAAAAGACTTCACTGCTGACTTTTCCGTGCGGTGCTGCACTCCCTGCTCCCTGATGCCCGCTCCCCAATCCCTGATGCTGCACTCCCAACCCAGTTGTAACTTAGGATCGGGTGGGAAGGCGACGGGGGAGCGGGGAGCGCAGCATCTAGGAGTGGGGACAGGAAAGCCGGCAGTGAAGTCTTTCCACTGCCGGCTTTCCAGCCGGTTATTTCAAATGATCAGCTGATAGGCAGCTGGGGGCTGGAATCTGCAGCACAGGGAGGCCCAAGCTTTCTGGGCCCCGCCCCACTGTGAATTTCAGACCGCAGTGACCCCAGAAGATGGCACATTCATAAAAGTGCCATTTTCTAGCACTGTACCCAACTCATCCATAGCCCTGGTGCGTTGGCTCACTTTGTAATAAAGGGGTTAGGGCCAGCTTTGAATTATCAGCTGTCCCTAAGCCCGAAATTCATGGGGTCACACCAATATTAGACATGACCACCATGAATTTCTAATAAAGTATTTAAAAAAATCACAGCACAGAGAGAAAATGTTCTATTAGATATAAAACAATAAAACACTTAGAGACTCCATCTTTATAAAAAAAAACAAAAAACGCAATTTCAGCACTGCTACATCGCTCTGCATAGACACACATCTGTCCAGAGTTAGAGAAGGCTGAGAACTGACTGTGATAGTCAGGGTTCACCCGAGGTCATAGCTCGGGCTATGATCGCGGGTGCACCCTGCCGTCACAGCCTGAACACTGCCGACGCCGGCGGATATTGCCGAGCGCCAGCCAGTGCAGTAAATAATACAGGAAGTTAATGACTTCCTGATTATTCACTGCTCTGCCCGGCGCTCGGCAATATACGCCGGCGTCGCCAGTGTTCGGGCCGTGACGACAGGGTTCACTCGCAGTCATTGCCCGAGCTATGACTTCAGGTGAACTCTGACTGTCACAGTCAGTTCTCACCCTGCTCTCGCTCTGGATAGATGTGTGTCTATGCAGAGCGATGTAGCAGTGCTGAAATGAAATTGCGTTTTTGCAATACGTCGGACGGAAGATAATTTTTTTTAATAAAGATGAAGTCTCTAAGTGTGTTTTTCTTTTTTTCCCTAATAAAAGATTTTTCTCTGTGTTGTGTTTTTTTTCAACTTTTCACTAGAAATTCATGGCAGTCATGTCTAATATTGGTGTGACCCATGAATTTCGGGCTTAGGGCCAGCTGATAATACAAAGCTAGCTCTATCCTCATTATTACCCAGTGAGACAGTGCACCAGGGCCCTGGATGAGCTGGATACAGTGCCAGAAAATGGCGCTTCTATGGACACTCGCTTTTAAAAAATCATGCACCCATTTCAGCCTTTTCCTCAGCCCCCAGACCGCTGTATAGGGTCCAGCAGAGAAATTACTCGCAATACTCGCTTTTCCCATTGACTTACATTGGACTCGCTACTCGTAATGAGTAACTGAGTATTGGAACCTACTCGTTATGACTATAGCAAGTCCGAATAATTCACTACTCGCTCATCCCTAGTGCTGGCTTTTACTATATACAGAAAGTATTCAGACTTCTTTAAATTTTTCACACTTTGTTTCATTGCAGCCATTTCTTATGTTCAAAAAAGTTCTTTTTTTCTCATTAATGTACACTTTTCTCCCCATCTTGACATAAAAAAAAACAAATGTAGACATTTTTGAAAATTGTATTAAAAAATAAAAACAGAAATATCACATGGTCATAAATATTCAGACAGTATTGAGTTGAAGCACCCTTTTGAGCTAGTACAGCCATGCGTCTTCTTGGGAATGATGCAACAAGTTTTTTACACCTGGATTTGGGGATTATCTGCCATTCTTCCTTGCAGATCCTCTCCAGTTCTGTCAGGTTGGATGGTTAACATTGGTGGAAAGACTTTTCAGGTCTCTCCAGAGATGCTCAATTGGTTTCAGGACAGGGACTTTGGCTGGGCCAGTCAAGAATGGTCACAGAGTTGTTCTGAAGCCACTCCTTTGTTATTTTAGCTGTGTGCTTAGGGTCATTGTCTTGTTGGAAAGTGAACCTTCGGCTAAGTTCAGAGCACCCTGGAAGAGGTTTTCATTCAGGATATCTCTGTAATTGGCCACATTCATGTTTCCTTCAATTACATACAGTCGTCCTGTACCTGCAACTGAAAAACACCCCATAGCATGATGCTGCCACTACCATGTTTCACTATTGCGATTGTATTGGGCAGGTGAAGAGCAGTGCCTGTTGTTCTCCACACATACCACTTAGTATCACCAAAAAGTTCTATCTTTGTCTCATCAGATCAGAGAATCTTATTTCTCCTAGTCTAGGAGTCCTTCATGTGTTTTTTTTGCAAACTCTATGCGAACTTTCATATGTCTTTCACTGAGGAGGCCACTCTGCCACAAAGGTCTGACTGTGAAGGGCTGCAGTGATACTTGACTTTGTGGAACTTTCTCCCATCTCCCTACTGCATCTCTGGAGCTCAGTCACAGTGATCTTGGGTTCTTCTTTACCTCTCTCACCAAGGCTCTTCTCCCACTATTGCTCTGTTTGGTTGGACAGCCTGGTCTAGGAAGACTTCTGGTAGTCTCACACCTCTTCCATATAAGGATTATGGAGGCCACTTTGCTCTTCGGAACCTTGAGTACTGCACAAAATTCTTTTGTAACCTTGGGCAGATCTGTGCCTTGCACAATTCTGTCTCTGAGCTCCTTGGGCAGTTCCTTTGACCTCATAATTCTCATTTAGTCTGACATGTACTGTGACCTGTGAGACATAGACAGGTGTGAGCCTTTCAAATCAAGTCCTACAAGTTTAATTAAACACAGCTGGACTCCAATGAAGAAGTAGAACCAACTAAAGGAGGATCACAAGTAAATGGACAGCATGTGACTTAAATATGAATGTCTGAGCAAAAGGTCTGAATACTTATGACCATGTGATATTTCAGTTTCAGAGTGTACATTAATGAGAAAAAAAAATAACTTTTTTGAATTTATCAAATGGCTGAAATGAAACAAAGAGTGAAAAATGTAAAGAGGTCTGAATACTTTCCATACCCACTGTATAAATTAGAATGGGTCCATGATGAAGAGGCTATATATATCAGGATGGGGCCATATATAACAGAATGGTTAGCATATATAACAAGATAGGGGTCATATATACCAAGTTGGGCCCAGAATAAGGTCCATATATACCAGGATGGGACCATATATACCAGATGACACCATATATCCCATGAAGAGGGTCAAAAATACTAGGATAAGGAACATATATGCCAGAATGGGGATAACATATACCAGAACGGAAAAGGGATGGAAGACTTATACACTAATATGGAAGACAAATATACGTGAAAGTGGCCTGGTATGAGGGATATTAGTACAGCATTGGGTGACATTACCCCCATAACAGTGTCAGCAGCAGATTTCCTCATAACAGTGCATCATGAGGACATTTTTTGCTTCAAATATTTTCTATTTTCCTCCTCTAAAACCTAATTTCGTCACATGGTCTGGTGCATTTTATAGTCTGAAAAATACAGTAATCCCTCTTCTATCAGAATGCAAACACATCTATACCACCTATTGCAACATTTCCTTCCCTTGTCCTTCTCTCCCTAAGTGGATGTTTTCAATAAACTAGTTAAATGTGATCTAATCATATTTGATACATCACATAAATAAACATACATATGATAATTTAATATTTCAACAAATAACAGCTCTATGGGTATTAAACAATCTAAAACATTCAATAATCAAAAGACTGTACAAGGGAGGAAATGCGGTAATCTGGCCCTGCTCACCATATTAAAATGAGGCTTTTCGTCGTGTCAATACTCTTCAATGCTATGTTAAACTTACACATAATATTTCTACAGTTTTTAAACTTGAATTAATAACATCTTATCAAAACAGTGGATAACCATATAATCACCTTCAAAATCAAAGATGGACATAGAGTGCTCCAAAGTTCTCACATTTTAATCAGCTACCCAAAAACATTAAACATCTGACCAACCCTCCAGGTTTCAATTGTTTCAGATATCAGTTATTTGTGCAACAATACTAGTGGATTTATTGACTATTATTTGTTATAATGTGTAGAAACACTACTGATGAGCGAGTCTGATAATTACTATTCACTACTCGCACGGATAGTACGGTATTTGCGATACTCGTTATTCAGCGAGCATCGCAGGTGCTCATGAATAATGTGTCGATCCTTATCGATTTGACACAAATTGACACCCATCTTCAGTAAACAATGGGAGCTGGCACCCCAGTGAGAGCATATTGAATGTTAAGGCCCTGTCACACATAAAGAGATCGCTAAAGAATCGCTGTTTGCATCACGGATTTCGTGACGCAACAGCGATCCGCAACGATGTTCTGTGTGACACCACCAACGTCTGGCCCCTGCTGTGAGATCGTTGATCGTTACACACTGCTCTCGGTCATTCCTGCAACGTTGTGCTCCCGCTGGGAACACTACATCGTTGTGTTTGACAGATAATGAGCAACGATCTCAATGCTACGCTATGGAGAGAAAATTCACAACGACCTCGGCATAATTCTGGATTGCTGGTGCGTCATTTTTCACATCGCTGGTGAGATGCCTGTTTGACATCTTACCAGCGATGTGTAAACGACGCACCAGAGATCTCTGCACTTCGTTGTTGGGATCGCTGATGCGTCGTTATGTGAGACTGGGCCTTAAGGGTCTCTCTCTGGGGACACGGCAAGATTTGTATGCAGTAAAGATGCAAAAAAAGACCACCCTCCCACCCTGTCCAGGAAAGACTAGTTTTATAGCCGGATGTTTGTGGGCAAGCCTATCAGTTATTGACCAACTTAGGACTCACTATTCGGACGAATATGTGAGTATTAAAAACTACTCATTACGGCAAGTGCAAATATTTAGCTTCTCGCTCATCACTACTTGTATGGTAACCTCTTCCTGCCACTGTGCAAAAGAGAGATCGTTCAAAATACTGCCAACTACAACACAGTAAATCATTGGCTACGATATATCATTGATATAATTATTATCTGACAGGGTTCCACATTGCAGCTGCTAAATCTCTTCAATGTCATGAAATGAATGTTCTCAAAATTAAACTGACTCAGAAATTCAGTTCTATTCAGATGGAATTCGTGGATATTCCTATTTTAAGAAATACTGATTTTTGGTATTTACAGATATTTTTTGGAAACCAACTTCAATAGTTTCATTGAGATGAGGTGAAACATCCTTTGAAAAGCAAAATATTTATCAACCAAATTCCATGAATGTGGTTATAGTCTAAGATCCATCAAAATAGCTCCACAAGGACAAAAAAAAATGCCTCCAGACTCTCTTCTTGTAAGTAATTCTCCTAATATAAATGATCACACTTATAATGGTCCTTCTACTTTAGAATGATCGTCAAGTTCAAAACTCAATAGTAACTAATTTGGAATATACCAGCCACTCATTGGCCTATCCCCCTTACAAATATAAATCTTGCTAAACATCTCCTTAATTTTCCATGATTCCCAATGGGGAATCAAAGCAAGTAGGTAGTGATGAAGCATTAAATACAGAAAATTAAATAACATCTGTAAAAAGCAAATCAAGGCAGCAAAGATTGAGACAGAGAGACTCATTGCCAGAGAAATTAAAAAAAATCCCAAAATATTCTTTAACTACATAAATACTAAGAAACTAAAAAATGATTGAGTTGGTCCCCTTAAAAATGATCTGGGTAAAATGGTGGATAAAGATGAGAAACAAACCAATATGCTAAATGACTTTTTTCAACAGTACTTACACAAGAAAATTCCATGACAGACAACATGATCAGTGATAACAAAAACTCTCCATTAAATGACATCTGCTTAATCCAGCAGGAAGTATGGCACTGTCTAAAAATCACTAAAATTGAAAAATACACAGGCCCTGAAGGGATACACCCCAAAGTATAGCAGGAATTAAGTACCGTCATAGATAGACTATTATTTTTAATATTTAAAGATTCCATAATAACAGGGTCTGTACCACAGGATTGGTGTATAGCAAATGTGGTGCCAATATTCAAAAAATGGACAAAAACTGAACTTGGAAATTATGGGCCAGTAAGCTTAATCTCTACTGTTGGTAAAATCCTAGAGGGATTTCTAAGAAATGCTATATTAGAGTATGGCTAAGGTCACACTACCGTTAATAGCACATTTAACGGTGCTATGCTAAATTTTTCTGCAGAATCGCATAGCATTAACACTATATGCTTCTGCAGAATGGTGCCCCATAGCAACCCTTTATTTACCTTTACAGCGGCTGCTCACAGAGATGCTGGGTGGCCATTTTTCCTCAGTGCACAGGAAAACACTGCACGAAGCGTTTCCTATGCGCTCTTGAAAAGTGGCTACCCAGCAGTTGGTATGTATCTGAGGATACATACAAACCTTAATTACAATATTACATGGCCATCTGCAAGTTATTAATATTAGACAAAGTTTAATAAATGGGATCTAATTTATCAGTTATTTTATAGTCTTTTTAATTATATCTTCTATGACTGTACACCATGACCCTTACACATTATATGTTAATATTGTGTACTGTCACTTTAAATAATTTAAGCACTTTCATTATATGTGGGCAACAACATGCTGATAGATCATCACCTGTGACCATGCACACTTGTCACTACATACTCCCCATTTCCTTAACATTACACCTTCTGATGAAATTGCTGTTGCATAGGGGGTATTATCATCCTTATTACAGCACTAGAAATAGGCCCGATGCTATTGCATAAGGAGTGCGGTGAAATTTAACATCTTTGTATCCTTAGTGTGCTAACAGGAGCAGTGGACATGTGTCACTCCGTTTGCGCTTTCCAACATACAGTTGTGGCCAAAAGTATTGACCCCCTGCAATTCTGTCAGATAATACTCAGTTTCTTCCTGAAAATGATTGCAATCACAAATTCTTTGGTATTATTATCTTAATTTAATTTGTCTTGAATGAAAAAACACAAAAAAATTGTCCTAAGGCCAAATTGGATATAATTCCACACCAAACATAAAAAAGGGGGTGGACAAAAGTATTGGCAGTGTTAGAAATATCATGTGATGCTTCTCTAATTTGTGTAAATAACAGCACCTATAACTTACACTGTGGCACCTAACAGGTGTTGGCAATAACTAAATCTCACATGCAGCCAGTTGACATGGATTAAAGTTGACTAACCTCTGTCCTGTGTCCTTGTTTGTACCACATTGAGCATGGAGAAAAGAAAGAACACCAAAGAACTGTCTGAGGACTTGAGAAACCAATTGTGAGAAGCATGAGCAATCTCAGGCTAAAAGTTCATCTCCAAAGACCTGAATGTTCCTGTGTCTACCGTGCGCAGTGTCATCAAGAAGTTTAAAGCCCATGGCACTGTGGCTAACCTCCCTAGATGTGGACGGAAAAGAAAAATTGACAAGAGATTTCAACGCAAGATTGTACGGATGGTGGATAAAGAACCTCGACTAACATCCAAACAAGTTCAAGCTGCCCTGCAGTCCAAGGGTACAACAGTGTCAACCCGTACTATCCGTTGGTGTCTGAATGAAAAGGGACTGTATTGTAGGAGACCAGGAAGACCCCACTTCTTACACCGAGACATAAAAAAGCCAGGCTGGAGTTTGCCAAAACTTACCTGAGAAAGCCTAAAACGTTTTGGAAGAATGTTCTCTGGTCAGATGAGACAAAAGCAGAGCATTTTGGGCAAAGGCATCAACATAGAGGTTACAGGAGAAAAAAGAGGCATTCAAAGAAAAGAACACGGTCCCTACAGTCAAACATAGCAGAGGTTCCCTGATGTTTTGGGGTTGCTTTGCTGCCTCTGGCACTGGACTGCTTGACCGTGTGCATAGCATTATGAAGTCTGAAGACTACCAAACATATTTTGCAGCATAATGTAGGGCCCAGTGCGAGAAACTGGGTCTCCCTCAGAGGTCATGGGTCTTCCAGCAGGACAATGACCCAAAACACACTTCAAAAAGCACTAGAAAATGGTTTGAGAGAAAGCACTGGAGACTTCTAAGGTGGCCAGCAATGAGTCCAGACCTGAATCCCATAGAACACTTGTGGAGAAATATAAAAATGGCAGTTTGGAGAAGGCACCCTTCAAATATCAGGGACCTGGAGCAGTTTGCCAAAGAAGAATGGTCTAAAATTCCAGCAGAGCATTGTAAGAAACTCATTGATGGTTACCGGAAGCGGTTGATCGCAGTTATTTTGGCTAAAGGTTGTGCAACCAAGTATTAGGCTGAGGGTGCCAATACCTTGTCTGGCCCATTTTTGGAGTTTTGTGTGAAATGATCAATATTTTGCTTTTTGCTTCATTCTCTTTTGTGTTTTTTTTCATTGAAGATAAATTAAATGAAGATAATAATACCAAAGAATTTGTGATTGCAATCATTTTTAGGAAGAAACTGAGTATTATCTGACAGAATTACAGGGGTGTCAATACTTTTGGCCACAACTGTACTGTTTTATATCATCCTTCCGCATTTGTGCATTGTATTTGTTGCATGATTTTACTACTTTTACACCTGTACACTCTCTTTTCCTAGTTGTGTGCTGCATTTTGTTTTGTGGTGTTGTGTTTCTTGAGCGATGTTTACTATGTGGTGTCTCTTCTGTTTGTTGTGTGTGTGTTTACACTACATGGTCTCTTGGAAGCTGTTGTGACTATAATTGGATGTGGTACATTGTTTTGTGAACCTTACAGAGTATACAGGTATACAGGTGCCATAGAATTAGCCATTTAATAGTAGAGTCCTCTGTCCAGACAGTACTGTGTACCTTAGAGAGTACTGTAGAAATAGCTATTTAATAGCAGAGTCCTCTCTCCAGACAGTACTGTATACCTTAGAGAGTATACAGGTGCCGTAGAAATAGTGTAATAGAGTCCACTCCAAAGTACTGTGTACCCTATAGAAAATCGGTGTGTAGAATCCATTTATGCAGGTCTCCTCCAAGTACGTGTCATAGAGTGTACTGGTGCTGTAAAATGTATTAATATAGAGTCCTCCCTACAGAAGTACTGTGTACTGAGAGTATACAGGTGCTGTCTAAATAGCTGTTTAATATTAGAGTCGTCTCTCCAGAAAGTATTGTGTACCTTAGAGAGTATACAGGTGCTGTAGAAATAGCTGTTTAATATTAGAGTCGTCTCTCCAGAAAGAACTGTGTACCTTAGAGAGTATACTGGTGCTGTAGAAATACTGTTTAATATTGAGTCTCTCTCCAGAAAGAACTGTGTACCTTAGAGAGTATATGGTGCTGTAGAAATAGCTGTTTAATAGCAGAGTCTTCTCTCCAGAAAGTACTGTGTACCTTGGAGAGTAATACAGGTGCTGTAGAAATAGCTGTTTATAGCGAGTTCTCTCGAAAGTATGTACCTTGAAGTAACAGGTGCTGTCTAAATCGTTAATTTAATCGTTCTCCAGAAAGTATGTGTACTTTAGAGAGTATACAGGTGCTGTAGAAATAGCTGATTTATATTAAGTGTCTTCAGAAAGTATGTCCTTGAGAGTTACAGTGCTTAGAAATTGCATTTAAGCAGAGTCTCTCTCAAATTGTGTACCTCAGAGAGTATACAGGTATACAGGTACCATAAACTGCGTCACTGAGAAGTTAATAGAAAGTCTGTAGTGTTGTCGCCGCTGTTGTTTGGCTGAGCGGCGTGGGATTCAAATCTCCTGCCAAGGAGCGAGCCGCTTCGCTGATTGGTTGCTGCTGACCATTGAAAACCGCTGACCATTGACCATTGAAACCACGTGCCCAGCATTGATTGGACGCCGCGGCTGGTGACGACCAAACAGTGCTTGCGGCTCACGCCTTGGCGGGAGATTTGAATCCCGTTCTGCTCATTGGCTAAGTGGCATGGGATTCAAATCTCCCGCCTAAGGGCCAGCCAGTTTGCTGATTAGTCGCTGCTGACCACGGCGACCAATCAGCAAAGTGCCATTGAAACTATGCGCCGTGAGTGCTGATTGGTCGCCGTGGTCAGCGTGACCAATCAGCGCTCTCGGCTTGCGCCTTGGCGGGAGATTTGAATCCCACTCTTCTCATTGGCTGGGGTGGGGGATTCAAATCTCCTGCCAAGGCGCCCAGCCGGTTTTCTGATTTGGGGCCGTGGTTTTGCAGCGACCCCCAAACAGCGAAAACGCGAAATTTAAAATCACGGCCCCTTTGTAAGGGTTTACTACGGCCTTTTTTGGGGGGGATTTGAATCCGGGCCCCCATATCGGAAAAAAACCCCTAAATTGGGTGTTCCAATATGGGGGTTTGGGGCATTTTAGCTGCGAGCAGCCGGGAGATGACCAGCTGGGCCGGTCTCTTCCCGGTACTCGCAGCAGCCCCGTGCGGCGGGTGATGACCCCCGCTACCGTTGGGCGCCAGCGGTGGTGCCGGGTCATTGCCCCCGCCCGGGAGCGGTGGCGTTTGTTTCACGACTTTTGTGCCCCGTGTCGCTATCCCCCAATGGGGGGTGGGGTGCATTGTGGGATAGCGACATAAGCCCGGAAGTCTTTTGACACTATTATTCATGTTTTATATTAGATGGCAGCAGTAATTCTGCCTTATTGATGTGGTACATTATATGCAATAATTTTTATATTTATGCACATATATTTTCAGCCATGGTTGCCCCTTTATCTGATATTTTTGCATTAACACTTACGAGATGTTACTCACTGAGGCTTATGTATATGCTCTTTTTTGGCCACTGTATGTGAAACTATTTTTATAACTTATAAAATATCCT
>JARQOC010000001.1:240287194-240328790 GCA_033576535.1 Allobates femoralis | reverse complement strand
TGCCATATACTATAGTGCTGCTATACATGTGCTGTAATGTATCTCCATTTTATTGCGCTAAACAGTGTTTGGACTTGTTTTTCTGTGGATTCCCATTCCCAGGCATCTGGGAGTTTATTATTTGTAAAAACTATTTCTTGAACCATTAAGTAGCAGTCTGTTTAAATAACTTACTCTTGCCACAGTAAACTTTATGAGACAAGTATGATAACTGTAGACTTGTTCACCTTAAAACTTTGGTTCCAGTGTGCTGTCTGTGCTCCCATTTGCTAATAGATCCCTGAGTAATCCAAGTGCACATTACACATTATTTCTAAACAATCCAGCCTGCATTTTTGTGCAAACAACTTTCTGAATCTATTAAATTGTGGGTTTGATAAGACCAATTAGTTTAACCAATTTTATCTTATGTATGTCATTGCTACCAGCTACCATTGGCGGCGGCCAATGATCTCAAGCTATGCAAATAGGCGCGAGAATTCAAAGTTTGAATTCCGCGCCTATTTGCAGCCCGGCGAGAGCGGCGCATTAGCGACGCTCTTGCCGGGATACACGGTGGCCGCAGCGGCGGCTCTCCTCACGGCCCCCCGCGGCACCCTCACTCCTCCTGTCCCCCCGCAGCTCCCCTGCTCCACCTGCCCCCCGCGGCTCCTCCTGCCCCCCCTCAGCTCCCCCGCCCCTCCTGCCCCCCGCGGCTCCCCCGCTCCTCCTGCCCCCCGCGGCCCCCCGCGGCTCCTCCTGACCCCCCACGGCTCCCCCGCTCCTCCTGCCCCCCCACGGATCCCCCACATCTGCGGCCCCCCCATGGCTTCTCCTGTCCCCCCCGGGGCTCCCCCGCTCCTGCGGCCCCCCTGCGGCTCCTCCTGCCCCCCCACGGCTCCCCCGCTCCTCCTGCCCCCCCGCGGCCCCCCCGCTGCTTGGTGCTAATAAAAAAAAAGTAAAAAACCTCATAGAGGATACTCACCCATCCGCTGGCGCGTTCCAACTACGTCTTCTAGGTCCTCCATGGCTTGAGGACCTGTGGTTGCCTGGGAAACCGATCAGCTGATCGGTTTCCTAGGCAACGACAGGTCCTGCGAGCAGGCAGATGGGTGAGTATCTTCACATCCATCCTGCCCCCCACCAGCTCCATCCTGCCCCCCCTGTCGGCTCTATCATGCCCCCTCCTGCTGGCTCCATCCTGCCCCCCCCACACCAGCTCCAACCTGCCCCGCTCGCTCCATCCTGCCCCGCCGGCTCCATCCTACCCCCCTGGCTCCATCCTGCCCCTCCGGCTCCATCCTGCACCCCCGCCACTGTCCTACCCCGCTCGCTCCATCCTGCCTCCCTTGCTCCATCCTGCCCCGCTCGCTCCATCCTGCCCCGCTCGCTCCATCCTGCCCTGCTCGCACCATCCTGCCCCGCTCGCACCATCCTGCCCCCCCGCCATTATCCTGCCCCCCTGGCTCCATCCTGCCCCGTTCACTCCATCCAGCCCTGCCGGCTCCATCCTGCCCCGCCATCTCCATCCTGCCCCACTGGCTCCATCCTGCCCCACCATCTCCATCCTGCTCCGCTGGCTCCATCCTGCCCCACCGGCTCCATCCTTCCCCCCTGGCTCCATCCTGCCCCGACGGCTCCATCCTGCCCCCCTGGCTCCATTCTGCCCCCCTGACTTCATCCTGCCCCGCTTGCTCCTTCCTGCCCCCCCTCCCCGGCTCCATCCTGCCTCGCTCACTACATCCTGCCCCGCTTGCTCCATCCCCCCCGGCTCCATCCTGCCCCCTGGCTCCATCCTGCCCCGCTCGCTCCATCCTGCCCCCCTGGCTCCATCCTGCCCCCCTGGCTCCATCCTGCCCCGCCGGCTCCATCCTGCCCCCCCGCCACCGTCCTACCCCGCTCGCTCCATCCTGCCCCCTTGGCTCCATCCTGCCCCTCTCACTCCATCCTGCCCCGCTCGCTCCATCCTGCCCCGCTCGCACCATCCTGCCCCATTTGCACCATCCTGCCCCCCGACTCCATCCTGACCCGCTCGCTCCATCCTGCCCCGCTCGCTCCATCCTGCCCCGCTTGCACCATCCTGCCCCGCTCGCACCATCCTGCCCCCCGGGTCCATTCTGCCCTCCCCCGCTCCATCCTGCCCCGCTTGCTCCATCCTGCCACCCCTCCACCCCGTCACCATCCTGCCCCCCTAATCCACCCTGCCCCCCTGGCAGTTAGCTGATCGGTTTCCCAGGCAACGACGGGTCCTAAAGGCCTGTAGGACCTAGTAGACGGAGGTGGAGCGAGCCAGCGGACAGGTTAGTATCCTCACAGAGGATTTTTTATTATTATTGTGGAGGAGCGGGGGGAGCGGAGTATCGCCATATACCATAGTGCTGCTATACATGTACTGTAATGTACCTGCCATATACTATAGTGCTGCTATACATGTGCTGTAATGTATCTCCATATACCATAGTGCTGCTATACATGTGCTGTAATGTACTGCCATATACTATAGCGCCGCTATACATGTACTGTAATGTATCGCCATATACTATGGTGCTGCTATACATGTACTGTAATGTACCGCCATATACCATATCGCTGCTATACATGTGCTATAAAATACCACCATATATTATAGTGCACCTGTACATATACTGTAATATATTGCCATATACTATAATGCTGCTATACATGTGCTATACTGTACCCCCATATACTATAGTGTTACTTTACATGTACTGTAATGTACCGCCACATACCATAGCGCTGCTATACATGTACTGTAATGTACCGCCATATACTATAGCGCTGCTATACATGTACTATAATGTACCGTCATATACTATAGCGCCGCTATACATGTACTGTAATGTACCGCCATACACTATAGCACTGCTATACATGTAATGTAATGTACCACCATATACCATAGCGCTGCTATACATGTACTGTAATGTACCACCATATACTATAGTGCTGCTATACATGTGCTGTAATGTATCTCCATATACTATAGCGCTGCTATACATGTAATGTAATGTTCCGCCATAAACCATAGCGCTGCTATACATGTACTGTAATGTACCGCCATATTCCATAGCGCCGCTATACATGTACTGTAATGTATCGCCATATACTATAGCGCCGCTATACATGTACTGTAATGTACCACCACATACCATAGCGCTGCTATACATGTACTGTAATGTACCGCCATATACTATAGCGCTGCTATACATGTACTGTAATACATGTACTGTAATGTACCGCCATGTACTATAGCACTGCTATACATGTAATGTAATGTACCACCATATACCATAGCGCCGCTATACATGTACTGTAATGTACCGTCATATATTATAGTACTGCTATACATGTGCTGTAATGTACCACCATATACCATAGCACTGCTATATATATATATATATATATATATATATATATGTAGTTCACTCACGTTGACTGACCAAGTTCTGTCAGTCACAGTATGTCAACTACATACATATTCTAGAATATCTGATGCGTTAGAATCGGGCCACTATCTAGTATCACATAAGCAGTGCATGCGACTATTTTCCCATACAGGAGAAATTTTGAAGCTGTCATTACCAACAAAGGCTCTTGTTGTATTAAATATATTTCATTCTGCGTTTTCAACACTTTTTCCCTGTGTAATCTCATTATTACACATCATTAAATTTATGAACATCTATGGTTCTTTTCCCTTGTGTATTGGATGGGTTGTTTCTTGAGAAATCTATGTCAAAAACTTTTTTAGAACTATATTTACTTAGAAAATTGTTGAAGTGTTCATTAGTTATTTTATCCGCCGTATACCTTATGGCCCCTTTGCACGCAGCTACAGGTAACAGGTTTTCCACAGGTAACTTACTGGCTGCAGCGAAATCATGGAGACATGGTTCTATCTTGTTGCTGTGTACAAATGGAACTATGTCTCCATGATTTCACTGCAGCCAGTAAGTTACCTGTGGAAAACCTGTTACCTGTAGCTGCGTGTAAAGTGGCCATTAGTGGTTGTTACTGGAATAACGCCTGAAGAAGCACTGGTCTGGTGTCAAAACCTGAAGCCTATATTATCTTCAATGAACATCGTAAAAACCATTCTGTCTCTTAAGGCCACTTCACACACTTCAATATCGTTGATGACATCGTTCAAAAGTCACGTGTTTGGTGACGCACAAACAATGTCGTGAACAACATCGTAGCGTGTAACACTGCGATGTCACCAGCCAAATTGAACGATCCTTTAATGGATCGTTCAACCCAGATTTGTGAACATGTTCTCAAATTTGGCGATGAACGATCCTTTAACCTGCAGGATCGTGCTGTGTGACACCGCAATGAATGATCTCGCAGCGGCACAGCCTATGTTGGGAGATGCCAACCATGGTACACATCGGGTAACTAAGTGCCGCGCAGCGCTTAGTAACCCGATGTGTACCTTGATTACCAGCATTCTCGCTGGTCGCTGATCGCTGCTGAGTCTGTGTGACAGCTCAGAACGATGTTGTTAGCGATCGTGCGTGCATGAGACAGGAGCCTTTAGTCAGCAGCTGCATTGGTTAACCTTTATTATTTATTTATTTACATAATTTAACTATGCATTTAGGAAACAAATGTAGAAATAAAAAAAGAAAATGTTAAAGACAACTATTGCTTTAGGAAAATTTCTAAAACAAATTACCGTAATAATTAGGGATGGGCGAATCCTGAAATACTCGGAATAGCTGGACTCTAACGAGTCCGGGTCCGAGACTCGGTACTCGTTGCGAGTCCAGCGAGTGCGAATAGTAACCTGTACTTTTGCAGTGTATCTATACAGATACACTACAAAAGTACCCTAAAAGTTAATCTAAGGGGTTAAAAACAATAAACATTCATACTCACCTTCTGTGGGGCCTGTACCTTATGTACCGGGACCGGTACCGACGACCTCCGGCTGTTACAGGACCTCCGAGACCATCTGGAGAAGATGGGAAAAAGGACCTTGCAGTTCAGCAAATCAGCATGCGGCTAGCTGTCACATGGTTTTGTCATGTGGCCGCAGTGCTGCCGCGTCACAACCCATGTGACCGCTAGCCGCATGCTGATTGGCTGAACTGCAAGGTCCTTTTCCCCATCTTCTCCCGGTGGTCTCGGAGGTCCTGTAACAGCCGGAGGTCTTCAGTACCGGTCCCGATACATAAGGTACAGGAGTACAGCAGGTGATTATGAATGTTTATTGTTTTCAACCCCTTAGATTAACTTTTAGGGTACTTTTGTAGTGTATCTGTACAGATACACTGCAAAAGTACAGGGACTCGCTACCCCCGAGTAATTCCTAAGGAAACTCGGCGAGTAGCGAGTCCCCCGAGTCCGCTACTATTCGGACGAGTCCCGAATAGTAGCGAGTAATTCGCCCATCCCTAGTAATAATCTTAGAAGTGTAGAACATTACAAGATAACTAGAGTAATCATGAAGATAGTCTATTTGTAGAAAGAAAGTAGGCAGCACTCACCATTGAACAGTTGCAGCAAGAACTCCTTTATTCAAGTTCAGTCAAAGGACATCTTCAATCCATGACAGGATGCGGGGAGAGGAAGTGTGGGGTCGGCGGACAATCATGAAGATACACTAAATTATAAATACCTTTTTCAATATAAAAGTGGTTTTGATAAAATAATTATAATTATTCTGAAATGTATATTTTAGATATCAGTATGTTTTATATAACTTTGAAATGTATATTTAAGCATATTTAACAATTTTTTTGCATACAACACATAGGCTGTACGTGAATAAATATTAGACTGATGCAGATACTGGGACGTTAAAAAAGTACACTTCTATTTCACAATATTATACCACGACTATCTTTTAAAGTCTCTTGCCTTAATTTCATCAACTTGATTAGCAAACAATTTACACTGATCCAGTCAAGCAGAAGGAAAGGCTAATTGCATGTTTGTCGGGGTCTAATTTGCATGTGTCTCAATTTAACAGTGGAAATGAACTTCCCAAACATAACATCTTTTTTCTTTGCTAATTATATGAACTAATTAATAATGCACTCAAAATCTATTCAGCAATGATGAGTGTTAATGAATTTTTCCAGTATATTTTTTCTCAAAGTAAAAACTATATATAGCTCTATCTATCTATCTATCTATCTATCTATCTATCTATCTATCTATCTATCTATCTATCTATCTATCTATGGCGGGCGTCACACACTACGATTTATGTAAAGATATCGCTGGAAAGTACCTGATTTGGCATCGCTCCTACGACATCGTTGCGTGTGACAGCATGATATGCCTACTGATAAGTGGTCAGATCGTTATATACAGATATGGGAACCGGACCCCATATCAGACGATGTCGACCATCCAATCTGCTGCATCATTCTATGTGACACTGCCATAACCGATCTCCTGACCGATTTCTCCTATTCACATCATTGATAAGCATCAATCGCTGGTTGTGTGAGCGATATTTGCACGTAACATCGCTGCTGCGTCCTGAACGTTATCTATACATGTGACACCTCGCTAAGATGTTGTCCACAAGTGCACACTACTGACATCATTATTGAGTTCCCACACAAAATCGTAGTGTGTGATGCCCGTCTATCTATCTATCTATCTATCTATCTATCTATCTATCTATCTATCTATCTATCTATCTATCTATCATGATAATGAAATGTTTAACCTCTGAGTATATGACTATTCCACTCATTTTTAATATATACCGTATATACTCGCGTATAAGCCGAGTTTTTCAACCCAAAAATTGGGCTGAAAAGTCCCCCCCTCGGCTTATACGTGAGTCATCGGTATACAGGCACCCCCCCATAGGTGTACAGCCCCCCCCCCCCATGGGTATACAGTGATCCCCCTTGCTGCCGCAAACCTGTAAAGTAATAATCATTATACTTATCCCTGTCCTGTCGCCGCCGCTCTCTGACACCGCGCGCTCCTCCGACTTCATCCGGCTTCTTTCGGCTTCCTCCTCCGGTGGGCGCAGGCAATGACGTCATTGTCTGTGCGCCGGAGTAGGAAGCCGGATGAAGCCGGAGGAGCGCGCGGTGTCAGAGAGCGGCGGCGGCGACAGGACAGGGATAAGTATAATGATTATTACTTTATAGGTTTGCGGCAGCAAGGGGGGGCCCTGTATACCTATGGGGGGGCCTGTATACCACTGGGGCAGCTGCTGTATACACCACTGGGGCTGCTGCTGTATACACCACTGGGGCTGCTGCTGTATATACCACTGCGGCTGCTGCTGTATACACCACTGGGGCTGCTGCTGTATACACCACTGGGGCTGATGCTGTATATACCACTGGGGCTGCTGCTGTATACACCACTGGGGCTGCTGCTGTATACACCACTGGGGCTGCTGCTGTATATACCACTGGGGCTGCTGCTGTATACACCACTGGGGCTGCTGCTGTATACACCACTGGGGCTGCTGCTGTATACACCACTGGGGCTGCTGCTGTATATACCACTGGGGAGGCTGCTGTAACACTGCTGGGGCCTGTATATACCACTGGGGAGGCTGCTGAATACCACACTGCTGGGGGCTGTATACCTGTGCTGGGGTCCACCCTCGGCTTATACACAAGTCAATAGGTTTTCCCAGGTTTTGGGGGCAAAAGTAGGGGGGTCGGCTTATACACTGGTCGGCTTATACACGAGTATATACGGTACCTAGACATCTTAGGCAAAATAAGATAATGGAGTATTTTTAAACACATTAAAAAATAAATTGCGTAATGTGTGAGGGTTAGGTCATCTCCGCATCTGTAGATGTTAGTTTGTTTACCTTACTTATATATCTCTACTATGAGTTTGAAAACCCTGTTCACATGTATAGCACCCTGTCATTATTGATGCTTAAAAAATCTAATATATAAAGCTGAATGTGTGTATGTATGTGTGTGTCCTGGATTGACATCTACACCATCGCAACTACAGCCACAATATTTTGCACAGTCACACAGTCTGGATCTCGAAAGCATCATAGGCTATGTTGTGAGGCGAAATTTTAACCCCGCGTGTTCCAATTCACGTGCTATACTGTACCGCCATATACTATAGTGTTACTTTACATGTACTGTAATGTACCGCCATATACCATAGTGCTGCTATACATGTGCTGTAATGTATCGCCATATACTATAGCGCTGCTATATATGTAATGTAATGTACCGCCATATACCATAGCGCCGCTATACATGTACTGTAATGTATCGCCATATACTATAGTGCCGCTATACTTGTACTGTAATGTACCGCCATATACCATAGCGCTGCTATACATGTACTGTAATGTACCGCCATATACTATAGCGCTGCTATGCATGTACTGTAATGTACCGCCATACACTATAGCGCTGCTATACATGTAATGTAATGTACCACCATATACCATAGCGCTGCTATACATGTACTGTAATGTACCACCATATACTATAGTGCTGCTATACATGTGCTGTAATGTACCACCATATACCATAGCGCTGCTAAATATATATATATATATATGTAGTTCACTCACGTTGACTGAACAAGTTCTGTCAGTCACAGTATGTCGACTACATACATATTCTAGAAGATCGGGCCACCATCTAATGTAGAAATAAAGACCCTGATTATAGCGATGTGTCACTTAGGGTAGCTTCACAATGCGGTCAGGGGTGACAGCCTCGGACCAGATTTTGGCCCCATAGGCTACAACGTTTTTGTGTCCGGGGAGACCAATCTCCCCATAATTGGTGTCTCCCGGATTCCGCCGGATTCCCCCGGATCCTTACAGATTCCCTCGGATCCTTCCGGGGCAATCTGGCGCTCCCTTAACATGGGAGCCTACAGGGCCAGATTGCCCTGATCCGGGAGGAGTCAGGAACCGGACACCTGCAGCTGCACGCCGCTGTTATAATTCAGGACCGTGGCTTGGTCCTTGCGAGCCACGGTCCTGAATCATCAGCAGCGGCAGCTGTGGCAGGCTGCACACCGGACCGGAGGGCATATTAGCCCTCCGGTTCTGTGTGCTGATCCGGTCCGGGGCTGTCAGGTTCACCCCTGACTGCCCCAGACCGGACCTGACCGCAATGTGAAGGCACAATTACTGAGCTGCTTGCTGTCATTTTGATAAAATTAGTGTTTTATCTGTTGCAGATTTAGCAGTTTGTGAATATGCCAATCTACCTGGCAGGAGGCCAAGTAGACTGCTAATGATAATCTCCAGCTGACTAAACAGTGATTTTATCAAAACTACACTGAGCAGCCCAGTAAATGACACATCGCTGGAATCAGGATCTCGGGTCCTATATTATGCTATTCTCAGATTAGGTTGTAGTTTGGAATTGGTGAATCTCCAGCCACGCAACCTGTGTTTAACCACAAAGAGTTATAAGATATGGTTGCTCTCTACTGGGAGCCAGTGATTGAGTTTTTCCCTTTTTAAACTCCTAGCAATCTGTCTTTATCTGCCAGTTATTGGTATATTCTGACCCTGTTTCAGACTTTGTATTCTTATCCTGCTTACTATATTCTGTTTCTGACCCAAGGATTGACTTGAATCTTCCTGATACTTGATACCAAGTTCTACCTGATAATTCTGCCTCTTACACCATCATCTTTGTTTTGACCTTGGCTTTCTCTTGACTTCTTCTTCTTTGTCTCCTGTTTTGTCCTGTTATAACTGTCTCTCATTTTGACAAAAAATACCCACATTATTAACTAAACATTGCTATATATAGGCATTATGGAGACACAATAACTAACTAGTAGCATAGAAGGGGCACTATTACTGTCGACATTTACAGTGTGGGCATTGTTACGATTTGAAGCCAAAATGGGGCACTGTTACTGTGTAGAGCCACGAGGGGTAATTCTTGGTATGTAATTATATGGGCACTGTGTGATTATAAATTACTAGATGGTGGCCCAATTCTAACGCATCGGGTATTCTAGAATATGTGGGTGTGTGGCGGTGCGGGTGTACGGCGGTGCGGTTGTGCGAATGTGCAGCGGTGACCCCCTCAGTTCTCACCAACTCCAGGCTTCTGTCCAGCCGCCTCTCACCCTAGCATGTCTTCTTCTTCCTCCAGCATAGACGTCAACAATTCCAAGGTCTCAGGGGGCGGAGTTAACAGGGGGCATCATAGTAGGCGTGTCCAAGCGCATAGCCCTGATGTGGTGGGCGTGCCCTTGTTCACGGTCATTACGATGCCCACTTTCGTAGCTCCAGCCTCACCCACCACGGCCTTTGAATTTCTGGAGTCTATGCCACGAAAAGAAATAGAATGGCGGGGTGAGCGGCGGGCAGATGGAGCATGGAGCTGTGGCCAGGAGGTAGCATGGAGCGGGTGAGCAGCGGGCAGGAGACCGGGCGAAGGGGGGCCAGGAGACCAGGCAGACTGTGCCTGTTTTGCTGTAATGGAAATCCCGTGTTGCTGATTGGTCGCGGGCAGCCAGCCGCGAACAATCAGCGACGCGGTTTTTGCGTTCGAGACAGTGTGACGTGAGTGCAAGGTGAGTGCAGGGCTAAGTGTTAGGTGAGTGCAAGGTGAGTTTAACGTGAGTGTAGGGCTAAGTGTGACGTGAGTGCAGGGCAGAGTGTGACGTGAGTGCAGGGCAGAGTGTGACGTGAGTGCAGGGCAGAGTATGACGTGAGTGCAGGGCAGAGTGTGACGTGAATGCAGGGCAGAGTGTAACGTGAGTGCAGGGCAGAGTGTGACGTGAGTGCAGGGCAGAGTGTGACGTGAATGCAGGGCAGAGTGTGACGTGAGCGCAGGGTGAGTGTGAGTGCAGGGTGAGTGTGAGTGCAGGGCGAGTGTAAGGTGTGTGGGTGTAAGTGGTCTGCAGTACCTGGCTCCTGGTGCTGTGTGCGTTTAGCTTAAGGACCTCTGGTGATGTCACAGCCATGTGATCTTGCTCCGGCCATGATTGTGACATCATCAGAGGTCCTATAAGTATAGAGCCCCTGTCACACATAACGATGCACCAGCGATATCGATACGACCCGGCCTGGTCGTTTTCACATCGCTGTTCATTTCAAATAGCGGGACGGGAAAGCCGACAGTGAAGTGGGCTTTCCCGCCCGCTATGTGAGTGTAGTGCTGTAGTCTCTGTCACAGTAATCCCGCGTCGCTGATGTGTCGCCAGTGCTTTTTTTGTAAAAAACATATTTGCCGGTACGCATTTCAGATTAATTTCCCCTATGCACAGGGGTGCAGCAAGGCTCTCTGCTGCCTGAGCCTAGGTGAGGATCGGGAGGGGTGTGGTTACTGTCAGCAGCTGCGGGTGAGGAGCGGGAGGAAGGGGGGGGCTGTCGATAGCCGCCGCTGGTGATTTTACTTTATGCAGCCGGCACACGTCACACATGGAGCCGGCTGCATGGTGCAGGCGCCGCCACCTTCTGCTCTGCGGCTCCCCCTGCCTCCATGCCACCTGAGCCTAAAGGCTCATATTAACTATTGGACAGTGCGGCCCTGACTATGCATGGCACACGTCCCCTATGCATGGCATACATTCATTATGCATGGCACACGTCCCCCGTGCATGGCACACATCTATTATGCATAACACACGTCCATTATGCGTGGCACACATCCAGTATGCATGGCACACGTCCATTATGCATGGCACACATCCATTATGCATGGCACACGTCCCCTATGCATGGCACACATCCCCTATGCGTGGCACACATCCCCTATGCTTGGCACACCTCCATTATGCGTGGCACACATCCATTATGCATGGCACACGTCCAATTATGCATGGCATACATCCATTATGCATGGCACACGTCCCCTATGCATGGCACACATCCCCTATGGGTGGCACACATCCCCTATGCTTGGCACACGTCCATTATGCATGGCATACATCCATTATGCATGGCACACGTCCCCTATGCCTGGCACACTTCCTCTATGCATGGCACACGTCCCCTATGCATGGCACACGTCCAATATGCATGGCACACATCCCCAATGCATGGCACACGTCCCCTATGCGTGGCACACATCCCCTATGCGTGGCACACATCCGCTATGCATTGCACACGTCCCCTATGCGTGGCACACGTCCCCTATGCATAGCACATGTCCCCTATGCTTGGCACACATCTATTATGCGTTGCACACGTCCCCTATGCATGGCACACGTCCAATATGCGTGGCACACGTCCAATATGCGTGGCACATATCCCCTATGCGTGGCAAACATCCCCTATGCGTGGCACACATCCCCTAAGCATGGCTCATGTCCCCTATGCATGGCACACGTCCCCTATGCATGGCACAAGTCCCCTAAGCAAGGCACACGTCCCCTATGCGTGGCACACATCCCCTATGCGTTGCAAACGTCCACTAAGCATGGCTCACGTTCCCTATGCATGGCACACTTCCCCTATGCAGGGCACACATCCACTATGCGTTGCACACGTCCCCTAAGCATGGCTCACGTCCTTTATGCAGGGCACACATCCATTATGTGTTGCAAATGTCCCCTAAGCATGGCTCAGGTCCCCTATGCAGGGCACACGTCCCCTATGCGTGGCACACGTCCCCTATGCATGGCTCACGTCCCCTATGCATGGCTCACGTCCCCTATGCATGGCACACGTCCCCTATGCGTTGCACACATCCCCTAAGCATGGCTCACGTCCCCTATGCGTTAGACACGTCTTCTATGCGTGGCACACGTCCCCTATGCGTTGCACACATCCCCTATGCATGGCTCACATCCTCTATGCATGACACACGTCCCCTATGCGTGGCACACATCCTTTATGCGTGGCACACGTCCCCTATGCATTGCACACGTCCCCTAAGCTTGGCTCACGTCCCCTATGCATGGCACACGTCCCCTTTTGCAGGGCACACGGCCCCTATGCGTTGCACATGTCCCCTATGCATGGCTCACATCCTCTATGCATAGCACACGTCCCCTATGTGTGGCCCATGTGCCCCTGTGTTGGATATTGCCCCCATGCTGTTGCCATAGGAAAATAATAAACTCTATACTTACCTCCTCCTCCAGCTCTGATCTTCCCGGTCTCACTGCTGTTGCTGTGATTGGGCAGAGATGATGCTGCAGAGCTCCTCCACTTCCTGCTTCTGTGCAGTCATCTGATCGGCAGAGAGTGACATCATCTCTGCGTGCGATCACAGCAGCAGCCTGAGACCGGAGAGACACCGGATATCAGCGCTGGAGGAGGAGCCAGGAGGTAAGTATACAGTTTATCATTTTACTATGGCAGCAGCATGGGGACCATATCTAACATGGGGGGGGCATGTGCCATCACAGGGGGTCGCAGGACCATATAATATGCGCCGCTCCCCCAGCCCATCACCGTGGTGCGGTTTCAGCACCACGGTGATGGAGAGCGGCTATGCATATTATATGAGTGGGAGCAGGAGATCTCTCGCTCCCTCCTGCAGCCCGCCCAGCTCACATTTTTGTTGCCGGGCTTCAAATTGGCGCGAAATTTGAACATTGAATTCTCGCGTCAATTTGCATAGTCTGCGCTCATTGGCACCCGCCTCTGGTGGCCACGAATGAGCGGCCTCTGTCTGGCGCGCGATTTCTGTGACCGACAGACACCTTAGACAATTATATAGTAGATTTAAAGTGGGGGCACATTTACTATGTAGAAATACAGAGGGGTTTTAGTACTATTTAAAAGCACCACTTGTATTATGAAGTGGAAAAAAGGTATCTTTTGCTATGGCGTGGAGGCAAAGAGGAGACATTATTACAATGTGGAGGCGCAACATTCTTATGTCTTGCACTATTGGGGTTTATTAATGTGTTGAGTCATGAAGGAGACATTATTCCTACGTGAGGTCACAATGAGTCACTTTTACTGTGTGAGGCACAAAATGTATCACATTTAAAGTATTATAGATCGCTATAGAAATATTAAAGTGATCCTGTCACCCCCAAAACGCCTCATAAGCTATTAAAAGATGTCCCTAGAGCATATTATCACTTATCCTACACTCCTTTTGGCTCATAAATGCATCTAGTGAAAATGTATAAAAACGTTATTAAACTCACTCATTAGGTATGTTAATGAGTGGCTACTATATTCATAGTCAGCCAGGCAGACTCTCCTCCTCATAATATCACTCCTTAATAGGCGTGATCTTGAATGCTGATTCAAATGTGCACCTCTCCACTCTCCTCTGTGCTTGTGGGGCTGCAGTGCTGCTGAAATGACGCGGATCGCGTAATTTCCGGCATCAGGTGACGTATGTACACCCGCGCCGCTCTGTTATGCCTCCAGCACGCATGCGCAGTGCGGGGCTTAAAGCTAACAGTGCGGCGCGGGTGTACACACGTCACCCGATGCCGGAAATTACGCGATACGCGTCATTTCAGCCGCACTGCAGTCCCGTCGGCACAGAGGAGAGCGGGGAGGCGCACATTTGAATCAGCGTTCAAGATCACGCCTATTAAGGAGTGATATTATGAGGAGGAGAGCCTGCCTGGGTGACTATGAATATAGCCACCGCTCATTAACATACCTAATGAGTGAGTTTAATAACGTATTTCTACATTTTCACTAGATGCATTTATGAGCAAAAAGGAGTGTAGGATAAGTGATAATATGCTCTAGGGACATGTTTTGATAGCTTATGAGGCATTTTGGGGGTGACAGGATCCCTTTAAGAAGCACACTGGAAAAACATTGAACCAAAGATGCCTGTGCATTAATTTGAAGAGTTTCGTATTGAAATAGTCTTTATTATGATCTCGTCTGAATGGAATAGAGAATGAAATGTAAAAAACTACGTAGAGAGAAATCATAAACTATGAATTGCTGATTTGATAGACTTACCTGTATTAGATTATCACTATTATCACTATTGTTGAAGTGGTTCAGTCCTGTATATACCCCTATAAGGTTGTTGTATAGTGGTGATGTTGATTTTCATATAGTGGGTTTTGCCAATTATCAGAAAGGTGATATTTTTGGTTACTACATTGGGGTAATTCATGGTCACAGACTAGCAGTATTGTTCAGGGTGGGCCATTTATATGGATGCACCTAAATAAAATGTGAATGGTTGGTGATATCAACTTCCTGTTTGTGGCACATTAGTATATGAGAGGGGGGAAACTTTTCCAGATGGGTGGTGACCATGGCGGCCATTTTGAAGTTGGCCATTTTGGATCCAACTTTATTTTTTTTAATAGGAAGAGGGTCATGTGACACATCAAATTTATTGAGAATTTCATACGAAAAACAATGCTGGGCTTGAGTTTAACGTAACTTTATTCTTTCATGAGTTATTTACAAGTTTATGACCACTTATAAAATATGTTCAAACTGCTGCACATTAGGTTGGATTGTCAATGCAACCCTCTTCTCCAACTCTTGACACACTGATAGCAACACCGCAAAAGAAATGCTAGCACAGGATTCCAGGATCCGCTGTGTCAGATCCTGCACATCTCGTATCTTCACAGCATAGACAATTGCCTTCAGATGAGTGATGAGGCAAACATTTTTGTGAATGATGAAGTTAACAAACAAAACCACCACTATTGGTCTGACACTAATCCACAGTGGATAGATCCCTCCAAGACTGTTGGAACCCTCAAATTGATGGTATAGTGTGGTATATGGGGTACAAAGATAGTGGGGCCATTATTTATCATTGGAAACTTCAATGTCACTGGATATGAAATTGCTACTGTATTCTAATTTATAATGAAAGAATAAAGATACATTAAAACCAAGAACACCATTGTTTTTCTTATGAACTTCTGAATAAGTTTGGTGTATCACATGACCCTCTTCCCATTGAAAAAAATATATTTGGATCCAAAGTGGCCAACTTCAAAATGGCCGCCATGGTCACCATCCATCTGGAAAAGTTTTCCCCCTCCCATATACTAATGTGCCACAAACAGGAAGTTGATATCACCAAGCATTCCAATTTTATTTAGGTGGAAATGCCCCACCCTGTATGTCACTTAATCCGTTTACCCCCAGGCCATTTTCCATTTATGAGCTTTTGTTTTTACTCCCCCTTTTCTAGAGCCATATCAACAGCATAAATCATTATAGCTGACATCACAATCTCCTATCTCCACCTCACAATCAGCATTCACATAAATATCAACATCACAGACACAGGGGTCATCAGCTGACCCCTGGCTGTTATGACCACCTATTGGCACCCCATGATGATGTCATAGGGATTCAAATAGAATCGAGGAATGGCAATATCCATTCCGGCACATTTTAAATCTCTTTGACATAAATTGACAGAGGCATTTAACTGGTTAACGGCTATGTGCTGTCCTCCGATTCACCTATAGCTGTTAAAGGCACATGTAGGCTGATCAGAATACTCAACAAGGGCAGAAAAAAACCTTGGGCTCAGCATGCGAACTTGCATCAAAGGAAGTGGCACAATATATGACATGAAGGAGTCTTGAAGGAGTTTAATGGCCTTACTGGAATTTGTTAAGTATATTGATAAATGTGTTTCTTGGTTCCTGATCTATATACATAATCAGCAGTTTTGCGCTTCCGGCCACTGTGCCGATATCACGCACTGCGAGAGATGGCGCGTATGCGCCATCAGCAGCCGCCGACACTGCTCGGAAGTGCAAAAACGCTGTCACCGGACACCACCTACCCCCACCAATGCCCGCCACTCCACCGCCCCATGTTCCCGCTCCCCCGCCGCCAGGGCCGCACCGTCCATTGGACAGTGTCAGCCCTGAGTCCCCAGCGGCAGCAGCCATGGGGAGCGGCATTAGTAAAGGGGGCAGCGCCAGCATCAGCACCCGGCTTCCTGACAGACGCCGGCCACCCCAGCCTCCCCAGGTAACATGGCGACGGCGCTCTGTCATTGTAGGCTGCAGGGGCGGCGGGGCTGCAGCCTGCTATCACTTTACCCCCCGCGCCTCAACTAAAGCACCAGCCGCCTCTATCATCTGCTCCCCGCACAGCCCCCTCTGTCATCTGCTCCCCACACAGCCCCCTCTGTCATCTGCTGCCCGCACAGCCCCTTCTGTCATCTGCTCCCCGCACAGCCCCCTCTGTCATCTGCTCCCGCACAGCCCCCTGTATACTCTGCTCCCCGCACAGCCCCTGTATACTCTGCTCCCAGCACAGCCCCCTGTATACTCTGCTCCCTGCACAGCCGCCTGTATACTCTGCTCCCCGCACAGCCCCCGGTATACTCTGCTCCCCGCACAGCCGCCTGTATACTCTGCTCCCCGCACAGCCCCCTGAATACTCTGCTCCCAGCACAGCCCCCTGTATACTCTGCTCCCTGCACAGCCCCCTGTATACTCTGCTCCCAGCACAGCCCCCTGTATACTCTGATCCCCGCACAGCCCCCTGTATACTCTGATCCCCGCACAGCCCCCTGTATACTCTGCTCCCCGCACAGCCCCCTGTATACTCTGCTCCCCGCACATCCCCTGTATACTCTGCTCCCCCCACACACCCTGTATACTCTGCTCCCCCCACATCCCCTTGTATGCTCTGCTCCCCGCACTGCCCCCTGTATACTCTGCTCCCCGCACACACCCCTGTATACTCTGCTCCCCCCACACACTCCTGTATACTCTGCTCCACGAACTGCCCCCTGTATGCTCTGCTGCCCGCACAGCCCCCTGTATACTCTGCTCCCCGCACTGCCCCTGTATTCTCTGCTCCCCGCACTGCCCCCTGTATACTCTGCTCCCCGCACTGCCCCCTGTATACTCTGCTCCCTGCACTGCCCCCTGTATACTCTGCTCCCCGCACTGCCCCCTGTATACTCTGCTCCCCACACAGCCCCCTGTATACTCTGCTCCCCGCACAGCCCCCTGTATACTCTGCTCCCCCCACACCCTCCTGTATACTCTGCTCCCCCAACACCCCCCTGTATACTCTGCTCCCCGCACTGCCCCCTGTATACTCTGCTCCCCGCACTGCCCCCTGTATACTCTGCTCCTCGCACAGACGCACAGACGCCTGTATACTCTGCTCCCTGCACACCCGTCTGTATACTCTGCTCCCCGCACAGCCGCACAGCCACCTGTATACTCTGCTCCCCACACAACCCCCTGTATACTCTGCTCCCCGCACTGCCCCCTGTATACTCTGTTCCCCGCACTACCCCCTGTATACTCTGCTCCCCGCACAGCCCCCTGTATACTCTGCTCCCCGCACTGCCCCCTGTATACTCTGCTACCCACACTGCCCCCTGTATACTCTGCTCCTCGCACAGCCGCACAGCCACCTGTATACTCTGCTCCCTGCACACCCGTCTGTATACTCTGCTCCCCGCACAGCCACACAGCCACCTGTATACTCTGCTCCCCGCACAGCCGTACAGCCGCCTGTATACTCTGCTCCCCGCACAGCCCCCTGTATACTCTGCTCCCCGCACAGCCCCCTGTATACTCTGCTCCCCGCACAGCCCCCTGTATACTCTGCTCCCCGCACAGCCCCGGTATACTCTGCTCCCCGCACAGCCCCCTGTATACTCTGCTCCTCGCAAAGCCCCCTGTATACTCTGCTCCCCGCACAGCCCCCTGTATACTCTGCTCCCCGCACAGCCCCCTGTATACTCTGCTCCCTGCACTGCTCCTGTATATTCTGCTCCCCGCACTGCCCCCTGTATACTCTGCTCCCCGCACAGCCCCCTGTATATCCTGCTCCCTGCAAAGCCCCCGGTATACTCTGCTCCCCGCACAGCCGCACAGCCGCCTGTATACTCTGCTCCCCGCACAGCCCCCTGTATACTCTGCTCCCCGCACTGCCCCTGTATACTCTGCTTCCCGAACTGCCCCCTGTATACTCTGCTCCCCGCACTGCCCCCTGTATACTCTGCTTCCCGCACTACCCCCTGTGTACTCTGCTCCCCACACAGCCCCCTGTATACTCTGCTCCCAACACAGCCCCCTGTATACTCTGCTCCCAACACAGCCCCCTGTATACTCTGCTCCCCACACAGCCCCCTGTATACTCTGCTCCCAACACAGCCCCCTGTATACTCTGCTCCCCGCACAGCCCCCTGTATACTCTGCTCCCAACACAGCCCCCTGTATACTCTGCTCCCCGCACTGCCCCTGTATACTCTGCTCCCCGCACTTCCCCCTGTATACTCTGCTCCCCGCACTACCCCCTGTATACTCTGCTCCCCACACAGCTCCCTGTATACTCTGCTCCCAACACAGCCCCCTGTATACTCTGCTCCCAACACAGCCCCCTGTATACTCTGCTCCCAACACAGCCCCCTGTATACTCTGCTCCCCACACAGCCCCCTGTATACTCTGCTCCCAACACAGCCCCCTGTATACTCTGCTCTCTGCACAGCCCCCTGTATACTCTGCTCCCAACACAGCCCCCTGTATACTCTGCTCCCCGCACAGCCTTCTGTATACTCTGCTCCCCGCACAGCCCCCTGTATACGCTGCTCCCCACACAGCCCCCTGTATACTCTGCTCCCCGCACTGCCCCTGTATACTCTGCTCCCCGCACTGCCCCCTGTATACTCTGCTCCCCGCACAGCCCCCTGTATACTCTGCTCCCCACACTGCCCCCTGTATACTCTGCTCCCCGCACAGCCCCCTGTATACTCTGCTCCCCGCACAGCCCCCTGTATACTCTACTCCCCGCACAGCTCCCTGTATACTCTGCTCCCCGCACAGCCCCCTGTATACTCTGCTCCTCGCACTGCCCCCTGTATACTCTGCTCCCCGCTCTGCCCCCTGTATACTCTGCTCCCCGCTCTGCCCCCTGTATACTCTGCTCCCGCACTGCCCCCTGAATACTCTGCTCCCCGCACTGCCCCCTGTATACTCTGCTTCCCGCACAGCCCCTGTATACTCTGCTCCCCGTACAGCCCCCTTTATACTCTGCTCCCCGTACAGCCCCCTTTATATTCTGCTCCCTGCACAGCCCCCTGTATACTGTGCTCCCCGCACAGCCCCCTGTATACTCTGCTCCCTGCACAGCCCCCTTTATACTCTGCTCCCCGCACAGCCCCCTGTATACTCTGCTCCCCGCACAGCCCCTGTATACTCTGCTCCCCGCACAGCCGCACAGCCACCTGTATACTCTGCTCCCCTCACACCCGCCTGTATACTCTGCTCCCCGCACAGCCGCACAGCCACCTGTATGCTCTGCTTCCCGCACAGCCGTACAGCCGCCTGTATACTCTGCTCCCCGCACAACCGCCTGTATACTCTGCTCCCCGCACAGCTGCCTGTATACTCTGCTCCCCGCAAAGCCGCCGGTATACTCTGCTCCCCGCACAGCCGCCTGTATACTCTGCTCCCCGCACAACCGCCTGTATACTCTGCTCCCCGCACAGCCGCCTGTATTCTCTGCTCACCCCACAGCCGCCTGTGTACTCTGCTCCCTGCACAGCCGCCTGTATACTCTGCTCCCCGCACAGCCGCCTCTATACTCTGCTCCCCGCACAGCCGCCTGTATACTCTGATCCCCGCACAGCCGCCTGTATACTCTGATCCCTGCACAGCCGCCTGTATAGTCTGCTCCCACCACAGCCGCCTGTATACTCTGCTCCCCCACAGCCGCCTGTATACTATGCTCCCCGCACAGCCGCCTGTATACTCTGATCCCCGCACAGCCGCCTGTATACTCTGATACCCCCACAGCCGCCTGTATGCTCTGCTCCCCCCACAGCCACCTGTATACTCTGCTCCCCGCACAGCCGCCTGTATACTCTGCTCCCCGCACAGCCGCCTGTATACTCTGCTCCCCTCACACCCGCCTGTATACTCTGCTCCCCTCACACCCGCCTGAATACTCTGCTCCCCACAGAGATGCCTGTATACTCTGCTACCTACAGAGCTGCCTGTATACCCTGCTACCCACAGAGCCGCCTGTATACTCTGCTACCCACAGAGCCGCCTGTATACTCTGCTACCCACAGAGCCACCTGTATACTCTGCTACCCACAGAGCCGCCTGTATACTCTGCTACCCACAGAGCCGCCTGTATACTCTGCTACCCACAGAGCCGCCTGTATACTCTGCTCCCCTCACACTCGCCTGTATACTCTGCTCCCCTCACACCCGCCTGTATACTCTGCTACCCACAGAGCCGCCTGTATATTCTGCTACCCACAGAGCCGCCTGTATACTCTGCTACCCACAGAGCCGCCTGTATACTCTGCTACCCACAGAGCCACCTGTATACTCTGCTACCCACAGAGCCGTCTGTATACTCTGCTACCCACAGAGCTGCCTGTATACTCTGCTACCCACAGAGCCGCCTGTATACACACAATTCATTTCACCACGCTCCCGATGCAATTGCATCGGGCCTTTTTACTAGTATATCATATTATCAAACACTGAAAATTATACTCTACTTTTCTTATCTTCATTACAATTGTGCCAAAGTGTTTTTACAATGTTATTGTATATGCTATGTATAGAGATGAGTGAACACCTGAGTGTTCGAATTAATTTCGGTTTGCCGCATGTGAGCTATTTGACGAATTGTTCAGTGAAAAGTTCACCAAACCTTCCAATCCCCATTGAATGGCAGGCAACATGAAACACATAGAAAAGATCTTCAAAGGTGTACAAAAGCTGCCAAACACACACAAACACAAAAAGATTATATTACCAGTCTCCCTCAGCTTGCTTCCGGGTCCGCTCTCCCTCTGACTTACTTCTGCCTTTGAAGCTCCATGCATATTCACTTCTCTCTCCGGCAACAGCCAATCACAGATCCTCATGCTCTGTGAGAGCGTCTGTGTTTGGCTGCTTCAATCAGACAGCATTTCCACAATCTGGATGTTGTTTGTGATTGCTTTTCATAAAAATTAGTGTATGGCAACCAACCTGATGCGGTAGTGTGTGTAAAAATAAAATTGGAACAAAGAATTGTATAGGAATTTGCACTATTTTTGATTGCCAGCCAAGGTAAAACTAGGCAGCTTAGAGATGGTATTCTCAACAGGGTGAATGTTCATCATTATTGCCCCCCTCATGCTATGGAATATCAGCTTGCAGCCAAACCATAAAATGGAGCATTCATAAGACGCGCCAATTCCTAGCACTTTACATGGCTCTTCCAGTTGCCATGTAGCAGTAACAAACTGAGTAATAAGTAGTTAATACAAGCTTTGTATTGCCAGCTGGCATCAAGCCCAAAATTCTTAATGTTGGGACAAGTTAGACCCAGCCATTAAGAATTTCAAGTAAATAGTAAAGAAGACACAACACAGAGAGAAAACATTTTATTAAAAATAAAAACACAAAGACGTATCTGGACTCCATCTTTATTACTCCCTCATACCCATTCTTGATCTTATGCGACTGCGTTTTTGTGTCCGTGATGAAATCGGACAGGATCGGATGGTGCCAAAATCGGATGTCAAAAGGCACACATCTGATCCGATCCGAGCCCCATAGGGATACATGGGAGCCGATTTTGGATCTGAGTGTATCCGTTTTGAAACGGATACACTCGGAAGCTCCAAAATCGTGATGTGAACCCGGCCTAAGAATTTCAAGTAAATAGTAAAGAATATTTATATATAAGGAGGGAATGCATAGCAAAAAGTCAAAAGAGGGTGCCACATAATGCAAGGTCAAGAGCATCAATCAAGGGAGAGTGAGACCCAGCCTACACAAATGCACACACTGAAATAATATTAAAAAATGAAAACTTTATTATATATACACTAACAAGACAAAAACACCAATTAGAAGCAGTTAAAACATTGTGGGTTCAGATGAGCTTTTTGGTGAGCTTTTTTTTTATTACAGAGCTACAAAAAGCATGTTTTCAGGATTTTTTTAGAATTGCACAGAAGTGGCATCATCACCTGTGCTGGTAATTATATTAATCACATGTGTAATACTAAGGAAATCCTGAAAACATGCACTGTTGGTAAGCCTTGAGGACTGGAGTTGGGGAACACTGCTCTATAACATTAATTGGTGTCCAAAGATGCTAAAAAAAAATTATATAAAAATCGCAGGGGAAAAATGCATGCAAACAAATCCTACAAAAATGTGTTTTTCCTGGCTAGAGATGCAGAAATAGATCAGGCATTTCTGCAATCAAATACTATAAAATGAAGGTAGTGTGGCGCCCCACATGGTCAGGCGTCACAGTGGGTTATTGCACCCGTAAAAGAGGTCTAATCTTCCCCAGCTGCAAGATGATCCCAGGTTGGTGGGTGGGACCTATTCCTGCACTCCCACATTAGAATTGTGGTGGGAGGTTACCTGGGAGGGAGATATATTCACCTATAGGGGGATCAGAGTAGTTGTAGTTGTAGTTGGAGGAGTAGTGTGGAGTGAGGCGAAAGGTTAACCTGGACAGCTCTATGCTAATCCAGAGGTAAGAGAGAGGATCCTGAGAGAGGGTGCCTGACGAGGGAGTCTGGGCCCTAGAGAGAAAGGGGGAACCCCAGCGTAGAGCGACCATACTCCAGAGAATTCCCCAGTCCACCATGGGAACGCCGGACCCGAGGCAACGGCTAGAGTCCATCTTTGAAGTCGTCTACCGGCTGCTGCGGTCTGTTCACCAGCTGCGGCACTCTGCCAGACGGAGCGGTCTGTCTGCTTCTTCACCACGAGGAAGGGGAGCCCCAAGTCTACTTTAAGGAGCCATTGGGTATTTACTCATCCTAGGTAGGGAAGAAAGGACACGGGTTTGTCAACTAAAGTTTACCACGGGTTCCACCATACCACCTGACATCCACTTGCAGCCACCCGTAGAGCTACCTGTTTGAATAACATCTTGCTGAACTGTGGACTCTGAATTTTGCTGCGGAACATTTACAGTAAAGTACCTGGGAGAAAGTGACTTTGACTTTGTGTCGTTATCTTCATCAACCTGTTTGCTTACAGGAACGCTGCCCCGGAGGACCAGCTCCACCTGTAAGGAGCTTTGCCATCTTAGCCACATTACCATCGACCTCCGGAGAACTGTGGCGGAGCTGGTGACCCATCACCAGGTACTACAGGTGGCGTCACATGACGAACTCTAATCCCCTGTACATATACCCCTTATTGAAGTGTCACCCAGTCCACGGGCTTAGGCGCTGCCACCCGTGACATCCCTGTGAAAACACCCACCGAACCTGATACCCGAATACCCCAGGGCCTGGGGCTCGACAGTAGTCTCTCGCTCAGAGCTGTAGTGAATGTTGAGATATGGAGCCTGAAAGTCAAAAGTTCAAAATATTGTTACCCTTTTGCTCATCAGGGTAGTTGCTTCCACATAACATTAGAGTTTTTGCTTTTCCAAATATGCTTTCATTGTTATTATTAATGTCATGGTTAAAGAGTAAGAAAATGTTAACATCATTTGGGTGTATTTTAGATGCAATGTAGTATAATTAAAAGTTGTTATTCACAGAAGAAAAAAGAAATAAACCTTCATCAATCAAATAGTTTAAACAACCTTTGCCAGTTCTAATTAGCTTGTCGTTTTTTGGCATTTGTTCAACTCAGAAGATCATCTTGTTTGGAAAGACAATTAAGTATGCAGTCTATGTAATGTAGACTAAGGAGCTTTTAATTTTTTTATTATTGGCCTTTTATTTCCACAATTCAGGAAATAGTTTATTTATCAAATTATTTCTATTTCAAATTTTGTTTATTCATTATTCAGAAAGTGTAATTAAGCAGAAAAAATAAAACATAGTTTTATAACTTATAACAACTTAGATTACGTAATAAGATTTAAGGAATGGCGATCACAATGTATTTTATGAGAATAATAGATTATCATACCTTAAGTGTATGTTGGTAGTCATTTTTTAACTCTTTTTCTATTGCTCTCTTTAAAGGGAACCTGCCAGGTCATTCTACCCCTTAGTCTACCACTACCTGTCCCTGCACCTTGCTAGCTGATCCCTAACCATCCCTGTCTAACCTAAACGTGCCCTATAAAGATTGAGAAAAATGAGTTATGAACTTACATAGAGCCTGAATCTGGAGACTGGAAAGGCGGGTTCTGGGGCGTGCTGAATGCAAGGATGGGAGAATGGAGCCCCAGACCCCGCCTTTCCAGATTCAGACTCTATGTAAGTTTATAACTCAGATTTCTCAATCTTTATAGGGCACTTTTAGGTGAGACAGGGATGGTTAGGGATCAGCTAGCAAGGTGCAGGGAAAGGTAGCGGTAGACTAGGGGGGTAAAACGGCCTGACAGGTTCCCTTTAAGCTCACTTAAAAGCTACTGAAGGTGGCGTTCCATAAGAATGAACTTAATGTACTTCTACGAGACCTCAGAGTTTTAGATAATGTTTTTTTCAACATAATTTGACCACGGCAATTTACAGCAAACTTAATAACTGCTAATCAAATTCTGTAGAAAAATATCACAACTCAGAAGCAACTTATCTGTTGGCTTCCTGATCCTCCACATAACATCACAGCTTTTGACACATCAATCAGCTTATTTGCTCTGGCTTGAGTCATCCACTTTCTGGTACCATAAGGCTGGCTTCACACCACAGTTTTTGCTTCTCAGGGTGGATCTTGTTTTTTGCAGGATCCACCGGACAGAACCTGACAGCACAGGATGCACACAAAGTGTGGGCAAATATGGTCTCCGATCCTGTTTTTTGCAGGATTCGCTTTCTGCTGATGTTCTTTATCCTGAAGTCTGCCTGTGTCTGCTCTGCCTCTGTCCAAGGTGCTGAATTCACAGAGCCTGTGTATGAAATACTGCTGTCCATGGTGCTGAAGTTAGAATGCCAGGATTTCTGATCATGCTCTATGCAAGATAACGAATCCGGGAAATGATCCGATTTTTTCACAGATTCGGCCCCATAGAAGAACCGGATTGCGTCGGCTCTGATTCTGTCCGGTTTTGTCCAATTTTTGCACCGGAGACAAAAAATGCTGCAGGCTCTGATTTTGCCTAAGGTGAAAAACCAGACAAAGCCGGATCAGGCACAGAATACACAAAACCTTATGGCTAAATAGGACCAATCTAGCACCATAGGGATACATGGGAGGCAAAACTGGATCAGGTTCTGTCCGGTTAAAACCGGACAGAACCTGGTGCAAAAAACTGTAGTGTGAAGCTAGCCTAACACAGGGAGCGCAATCACTTAGAATTGAAAAATGGCGACAAGATATTTTTGTGATACCTTGCAGAAACAATAACACATAATTTTATTTATTCACTCCACAGAAAAAACAAACTTTTATTTTCTTCCTGACACTATAAATTAGTGAGTACTTATGTCTGTATCTCACTATAACACCACAAACACTTTTCATCAAGTGCTCTTCTGCATTGCACTCTACATCAGTGAATACTTCCATACATGGAGCAGATACACAGATCATAGATCTGGTTCGCTTTAAAAAGAAAAGTAATTTTTTTTCTTCTCTTTTTATTAATTTTTATCTTTGGTTTTAGAAAAAATTTAATACATAATTTTAGTCTTTTAGCATACTGTTTGTTTAAATAGAAGTCTGAAATGTACATATACCGTATTTTTCGCTTTATAAGACGCACCGGATTATAAGACGCACCCAGATTTAATAAGACCCCTCCTCAGCGTCCTGCAGGGGGGGACCGCAAGCTGAGCACAGGCACCGCAAGGCACCGCTCGGGTGCAGATTGGCGTGTGCACCCATTCATTGCCATGTATGATTTCAACGCATGAGGATGCATGCGCACAAATCACACACTCTCGTCCGCCCCCGAACATAACATGTCGTGTTCCTGGTGCAGACGAGGATGTATCATTTGTACGCAAGCATCCGCATGCGTACAAATAATACATGGCAGTGAATGGGGTGCGCACGCCAATCTGCACCCAAGTGCACCCGCGTCCCCATGTTAAACATAGGGACTTGTGGTGCCTGCGCTCTGCTTGCAGTCCCCTCCGCAAGACGCAAGTGTGAAGCCAGCCTTACTTTTACAAGGGCCAACAAGGTGAATGAGATGATTTGTTCATGTAGTAGCAACCCCTTTAAGAACTATAACTCCCAGCATGTACTGTAGATTGTATAGCATGCTTGCAGTTCTAGTTAAGCACAGTATTGGTAGTGTTAACTTTACTTTAATAATGGTTATGTTACATATACATGTGTACTCACTTTACGGGTGCGTGCACACGATCAGTGTACGCAGCGCTTTGGATGCAGCGTCTTGCCACTGCGTCCAAAACGCTGCGTAGTACAGTAATAGCATAGTGGAAGGGATTTCAAGAAATCCCATCCTCACTATGCGTAACCCTCCCGCAGCATGTTTGGAGCTGCGGTGCGGGTTGCCGGGAGTCCGCTCCTCCGCAGCATGTTTATTTCATGCTGTGGAGTTGGGAGCGGCTCCCATCGGGTGACTGCAGTGAGAAGCCGCCCCGCACCCACCGCACATGGTGAGTACAGGGTGACTGCGGTCTGCCTGCGGCCACCCGCGGTTTCCCTCAGGTCCGGAGGAGCTGCATCCAACATGCAGCTCCTCCGGACCGTGTGCACGCACCCTAATGTGTCCTGCTGAAATCAAGGAAGTGGCCATAGTCTGCAGATCAAGTTCTGATGTGATGTACTGCAAGAGGGAGGGCCAGGGAGGGGGTCTGTACACTGTGCTGAAATACGATGCTCCAGCCCTGTCTCCTAATTACAATTCACCACAACAGAGCTTGACCTGTAGATGCAGGGCCAGGGGAGCTGTACACTGGCATTATGCTACCTCCAGGGGAAGAACGATCAGGCTAATAAATTGTTATCTTTTTTTTAAGAAAAAGTAATATGCATGTTTGTTTTGAAAGATCTCTGGGGGTACATTTAAAACAATACATGATTCACTCGAGCATTCTGGTAAAATCCAAGTTCAGGGCTGGAGATGACATGAGCTTGCATCCGAACCTCCGAACTTGAACTTTAAAGATATGGCATTGGGTGGAGGAGTTGTAAAATAAAGCATAACATTAATAATAAACATTACAATTATACTTACTGCTCCCGCGATGCGTCCTGCAGTCTCACTGTCTCCCGTCTGCATCTACTTCTGGGGCTGCTCATTAACTTCCGAGTTTATTCACTGCACTGCCCCGCGCTCGACAATTTTTGGCAGGGGTCGGCAGTGTTTGGGCGGTGACGTCAGAGTTCACCCGCATTCATGGCCCGGGCCATGAACTCGATTGAACTCTGATTTTCACTGTCAATATCAGCCTGCTTCTCGCTTTGCATAGACAAGGGTTTATGCAGAGCGATGGAGCAGTGCTTATATTTCTCTACCCATGTGGTCTACATAGAACTGAAAATTTTTTTTAATAAAGATGCAGTTTCTAAATTATTTTTTTGTTTTATTTCTAATAAAAAAAAATTCTGTGCTTTTTTATGTTTACTAGTAATTCCTGGTGGCCATGTATAATATTGGTGTGAAACCATGAATTTTGGGCTAAATGCCAGCTGATAATGCAAAGCTGGCCCTAACCCTATTGTAATCCTGCAAGTTACCTGGCACCAGGTCCTGCATCGGGACCGGCAAAGAAGACCCCGAGACCGTCCCAGAAGACCTGCAATCACCAGACTAGGTGTACTGCCAGGACCTTGCAATCTAGCCAATCAGGTGGCCGCTAGCAATCACATGGTTGTGACGTGTCACCATCTGATTGGCCAGATCGCTACCGGCCATCTGATTGGCTGGAAGTCACAGGTCCTTGTCTCGTGATCGCAGGTCTTCTGGGACGGTCCCGGGGTCTTCTTTGCCTGTCCGCTTCAGGCGTCGGACACGTGAGTATGTAATTTTATTGTTTTTTAACAACTTTTATTCACTTTTAGGGTACTTTCGCAGTGTATCTATAGATACACTGTGAAACTAATCGGACTACTCGCTACTCCCGAGTAATCATAAGATACTCGGAGAATAGCGAGTACCCAAATACTGCTACTATTCGGGGAGGTCCGAATAGTAGCGAGTAAACTCGCTATTTATTAGATTAGAAGGTAGTGCTTCTGGGGTGGCGGGGAATGCAATTCACAGCGGGGGGGCCAAGACATCATGAGCCACCCTGTGCTGCGTATTCCAGCCCCACTGCCTAGTTGTACCTGGCTGGATCCAAAAATAAGGCACAGTCCAGGTTGTTTTTTTTATTAGTTCATTAAATTCATGAAATATTTAAACAGGCTCTTCCCTATATTTTTTTTCCAGCCAGGTACAAATAGGCAGCTGGGAGTTGGGGGCAGCCCGTACCTGCCTGCTTTACCTGGCTGGCATAAAAAATATGGCAAAGCTTATGTCAATTTTTTTTTAATAGCTCGTTAATAATAAAAATAAAAACACACAAATACATTTAGGGACTGCATCTTTTTTAACCCTTCGACCCTCATCTCTGTGCTGAACACTTTCGGCTCTGCTACATCAGAGACCGAGGGGACGAATAAAGCGTCTATCCTCTTGGTTTTATTAGAACTAAAACTAAAAAAAAACATTTAGAGACTCTATCTTTATTAAAAAAAATCTTCAGTCTGACGTAGTCCACATGGGTAGAGCAATGTCAACACTGCTACATCGCTCTGCATTGACAAGCATCTACGCATAGCGAGAAGCAGGCTGATACTGACAGTGAAAGTCAGTGTTCACCCGAGTTCATCGCTGGGGCAATGAATGCGGGTAAACCCTGACATCACCGCTTCAACTCTGCAGGAAAAAGCCGAAATTTGCCGAGTGCAGTGAATAACGTCAGAAGTTAATGAGCGACCCCGGAAGCAGAAGCGGTCACAACAACGAGACTGAACGACGCGTCACTGAACAGGTAAGTATAATTATAATGTTTATTACTCATTTTATGCTATTTTCTATAGTCCCTGGACTCGAGCTGGACTCAAACTTTAACACAGGTCTGCCATGGAAACCTGTGTTCGGGACCTTGTGACCGAGCACTATGTGTTCGGCACCGGTCCAGAACTTTACAGTTCAGGTTTGTCCATCCCTACTTGTGAAGCCTTTATTAAAATGGAACCATAAATATACTGCCCTCTGGATGAGGCTCCTCCGATCCCATTTCAGGTCTATCCCAATGGATCCAAACATGGTGCTTCATAGAGACCTATAAAAACGGAAGTTACTGGAACTTTAATGAGAGTTCCTGTAAGTAGTGAGAATCTACAATCACAATGTTCGGGTTACGGTAGTAAGTAACCATTCCATTTTTTGTCTTTCAAAAAATGAAAAGGTGGCAGGACTGCAGTTAGCAGATTGCACTGTAAGGGCAGAGACACACTCTCCTAGTTACATCCAATTTTGGGAAAGGGCTGGAGCAGTGACCCTGAATGGCTTCTCCCTGTTAAAATGGGGCTGTCGGCTGCTTGTGGTTTTGTGCAGCTCCACACTCCCCATCCAGAGATGGAGAGGCCGTTCAGGGTCTCTGCTCCAGCCCTTTCTGAGACTCGGCCGTCAAAATCGGATGAGTGTGTCCGAGCCCTAAAAGGGGGTGATGCCACTGAAGCTCAATGAAATAATGCCTTGGCTAAATAGATACCCAAATAAGGAGAAAGCTGAGCTTTTGATAGCTGTTTTAGTGAGGGTCTTAATATTCCTTTTTGCTCAACGGTTGTGAGCCATACTTCTAAAAATGTTACCTCAGTGAATGATCACATGGATTTAAGTTGAGAAAAACGTATTAACCTCGTCACGACCAAGGACGTAGTGGTACGTCCTTGGTCGTGTTCCCTAGCTTTGAGGCAAGCTCACACACAGAGCTCACATCATTCCCTGCACATGTCAGCTGATCTGATCATCTGGCATGTGCGGCTAACAGGAATGAATAGATCACTGATCCGCTTGGCATGGTTAATCCCTTAGATTGCAATGTCAATCAATGACAGCATGATATAAAGTACTTTGGTGGGGATCACTCTATTCCCTGCTGGCATCGACAGGTGATGTTATCATGGAGCTTTGATCCATTGTCATTATAGCTGACCCTGGATACTGTCATAAGTCACATCCTGCAAGCAATGCTGCAGCAGCGTCACTCACAGAAAGTGATTATTTCTCCTGTTCAGAGCCGGGTATCATCACGGCTGTGAACAGGAGAAGTGATTAGACATTGCAGCACTGAGGTGACCTAAGTGGCCAAGTAAACTAAAAAAAGTATTTAAAAATATGAAAAGATAAAAAAATCTAATAGTTCAAATCACCCTTCTTTTGCCCCATTGAAAATAAAACAATTAAAAATAAAAATACACATATTTGGTATTGCCTGTTCTATCAAAATATAAAATCAATTAAGCAGACCAGTAAACTGTGTAAAAGAAAAAAGTAAAACGGCAAAAAGTAAGTTTTTTTGGTCACCACAACATTGCAAAAAAGACAATAACAGGCGTTCAACACAACGCATTTACACAATGATAATCCATTAAACAGCCCAAGATTCTGGAAAATGAGAACTCTATGGGTCATGGAAAATGGTGTCAAAAGCACAATTTTTTTTCATTAAAATTTTGTGAAATTTTTTCCACCTCTTAGATAAAAGTAAAAGTATACATATTTAATATCTACAAACTCATATCGACCTGAGGCATCATACCAACATGTCAGTTTGACCATATAGTAAACATGATGAATACAAAAAACAAAAATCGATTGTGACATTGCACTTTTTTTTTGCAATTTCACCGCACTTAGATTTTTTTTCTCATATTACGGTTCACTTTATGGTAACATAAAAGTGCAACTCATCCCACAGAAAACAAGCTTTCATATATCTTTATTTACGGAAAAGTCAAAACGTTATGGCCCTTGGAAGAGGGGGAGGAAAAAGTGAAAAATGGAAATTTGAGAATCACCAGGGGATTAAGGGGTTTAAGAAGTTAACTTGGGTAGGATTCTGATCCTTTTCACCTTATTACGCATGGTTAACTTGAGAGTTTCACCGCTAGGTGTAGTTCCCAAAAAGGAGGTTGGAAAATTGAATATCGTCCAATATTTGTCATATCCAAAAGGGGTATCGGTAAACGATATTAACAAATCTTTGTCAAATGTTCCTTACTAGTGATAGTGAACAAGTTCAGGTTCAATGAACTCGCCCAAACATTTTTGAAAGTTCAGTTTTGGGGTCAGAAGTGGCTCAAACTTGAGTCTAAATCCTGAACTGGGAATGTAAAGTTACGGCATGAGGACAGGAGTCTGTAAGAGAAAGAAGATAATTATTAAACAGCATTATACTTATCGGAGTCCCCCCGTTTGTAATTCAGGGGCTGCTCATTAGCTTCCTGGATATTCACTGAAGTGGGATCCAACAGCCAATCACAGATGCTGTCAGAGAGAATTGGCATAGAAAAAACCATGATGCGTTTTTTGTCGCAGATTTCATGCTCTTTTATTGGGTTCAATATGTTCATCTGCATCTCCTGGCCCAAAAAAAGCACCAAAAGCATGTTGCGGTTTTTGCTGCAGATTTCATGCTTTTATAGGTGCAATTTCGGAACAAAACTGCATGCATTGTGCTCAATGTGTTCATCTGCATCCTGAGGGTTCCTTGAGGAAGGTGTGAGGACATCACCGAAATGCGTTGGTTATGATGGAATAAAGAATCTGATTGAGGAAGCAAGCCTTTTGGAGTACTTTTATTAAAGCGGCAGCGCAGACCTTGGAAACCATTCCTGTTTAAACTTCATTCTCTGTGCTTGGCTGTTGATCCCCTCTGCAGTGAATATCTAGATAATGAGCAGCACCAGAAGTAGATGCAGGGAAATGGTGGGGTGGTGTGACAGGGTAAGTATAATGTTGATTAAAAACTATTTTATTTATTTTTACAGCCCCCCCCCCAACTCCCAAACCTAACCCCAACTGTAACACGGACTTTCCAGGAAAGTCTGTTTTTGAGATCTGTGCCCAAACACTAGGTGTTCGGTACAGACCAAGAACTTTACAGTTCGGATTCACCCATCACTATTCCGTACACATCATTTGATGAGGCAGTAAAACTGTTCAGCAAGCAGGTCAGGGAGAATTATTATCAAAGGTGAATGTTGAATGGGCATATCGCCTTTTGCCAGTGCAATTATACATCTTTTGGTTTGCCAATTTGAGGGTGGATTTGTCAATTACCGTTACTTGCCTATGGCCTGCTCCAGCTCTTGTGCTTATTTTGAGGCTTTTCACCCATCTTTGAAGTCGGTCATAAGGAAGGAGATGGGTTTGCATGGGACCATTTACTATCTGGACAACTTCCTTTGTGTGAGTGCAGCTTAATTGTCTGACGTGGTATTCTTTTGAACTCGCATTTCGACTTGTTTTGGGGTCCTACTGTCATTAGACAAAACCTGATGACCCCCATAACCACACTTTGATTCTTTAGATAATGAAATTAATTTCCAGAATGTGGAATGTTTCTTACCAGAGTTGTTACTTGATTTGTGGTGGGCAAATATAGCAGTAAAGTAAGCCGAGGTGAAGAAAAATATAACTTTGCTGTGTCTTCAGTCTTTGCTTGACAAACTGAAATTTACTTGTAGAATATGGTTCATGGACTGGATAGTAATAGGCACCGAGCACAAATGAAGGTGGGCATCAGTCATCCACAATATTTAATTTGTTTAAAAAGCAGACATAACCGTGATTAGCGAGTTTGAGATACCTTTTTGTCAGCGTATAGTGGGAAAATGTAATGGAGATCAGAAGCAGTTTCCAGTGTTAATCTACACTTGTTCACAGATGGGGTTAGCTCAGTTGGTTATAGGGCATTTGTTTAAGTAAAAAGGAGCTTAACTTTGTGTCTGGACAGTTGGCATTTCAGGTATTACTACTAATCTTTGTTGTTTGGAATTATTCTCGATAACTGTGTCAGTCGAGCCTTGGGAGCGTTCACTGGCTAATAGATATGTGTTTTTCCATTGGTAGTGGTAGTTGCTGTTAATAGCCAATCAGCCAATGCACCTCCAGTCATTTTATTACTCAGACATTTAGTTTTGTTGTGCTTGCATTGGAATAATATGTTTAGAGCAAGGCATATACCAGGGGTTAATAATATTATTGTAGATACATTTGTTCAGAACATTGGATTCAGAAGCAGAGAAAAAACCCAGTGCAGTGTCTAGATTTTCTATGGAAGATGATTTTGCACAGTTCTTGCTTTCGGTCCAGAGGTCATTAGCACTGTCAACATGTGCTGAATATACTATGGTATGGAAGCATTGGTTCAAGCTGGAAAATATGTTGCCTTTAGATGGTGGAAACTTGAAATGCTTGGAAGGTATGTTTTATTCTTTTTCACGTTTACTGGAATGTAATATTTCCTCATCTTTGCTTAATTAGGTTATATAATCTTTGGCATTTTTAATTCAGTAGATTGGGGAATAAGATGTCACAAGGGTTTTTGTTGTCAGGATGGCAGTTAAGGGGTTCCATAAGGATTTGCGGACTTGAGACAAAAGGAGACCTGTGTCTTTCATAATGCAATTTATTTGATCAAATAGGAAGGTTTTGTATATCACACTGTGAGCAATCCTTTTTTCAAATTGACCTTTCCTTTAGTATTTCAAGGGACATTTAGGATTGGGGAGCAGATTAGCCCTAGTAGGTCTTTCTAGGGTGGTAATCAAATAGGATATAACCTGGCTCAACCTCAATGAGGTGCTCTGAGAAAATATTGCCAGAATGATAGAAAAAGTTAGCCTCGGCACACTCCAATAAGAGATTAAAGAGAGAGTTTTTGTTCTTTGTGTTGCTTTTTATTTACAAATAGAAAAAACGTCCCACGTTTCGGCTCAACATGAGCCTTCCTCAGGGAACTGTGTGAAATTAAGAATAAATAACATAAAGTTGTCACAATCTTTGACATGAAAAAAATACAGCATATTAATTTACAATGGTAAGGGAATTCACACGCAGGTGTCTCACACATATACATGTAGTGGAAATGTGAATATACAAGTAGTGCACACCCGATAAGTGTACATAACCGTAAGTAGTAGATGGCCTACAAGATATCGGTGATGGGTGAGGGTACAAAGGACCAGAGAAAAGAGGGGGAGAAGAAAAGATGGTAGGGAAAAAAAGGGGGGTACAGAAGACAAAGGCGTCAAAAGAGGAAAAAAGGAAAAGGAGGTGAAAAAACGTTGATACAGAAAGAAAGTTACAGGGGCAGTGTACAGTGTATACTAGCAAGTTGGGAGTGTATAGTATATACCTCAATGATATGTTCTAATGGATTTGATCCTTGAAGTAGCGGCCTGGGTGGTCATAGAATCTCAGGCAAGTGGAGAAGGTGAGAGGATGATATAGAGTGCTGGAAAGTCTGATTTGCTAAAATATAAAGGAAAATTATATCAAGTTTCCAGTAATGGGGTACCAAATAGGGAGGGAGTAAAAGGTAGATGTAAACCCACAGTATGCTATACTGTAATGGATATGTAAAGGACTAAGATATAGATGGTATATAGCAAACTAAGGGAAATAACATGTTAATGCCAGTATTACCTCAGAACTAGAAGATCAATCAGCCTCTAGAATGTACTAGGGAAAATAGGGAAAATGACCACTTCCACGGGCATGCTATTAGAGATAAGGAGAAAATAGAGAAGTAAGTGAGGATTGAGGTAAATGAGAAAAGGGTTCAAGGTGTCACGTACCCTTAATTAGATAATAGGCACATGACTCCTGTCCTGTAGTAAAAGAAAGAAATAAAGCAGGCAATTAGGCAAAGAAAGTATTGAGAGGGGTGTCTGAGCCAGAGGGCTGTGCAGCATTACCTTGTTTCCATAGTGTTTAGTAGAGGAGGCCAGGAGTGTATGTGTCATGGAGCCGCGCTCTTATGAACCCCCAGGTGCTTCCTGGTTGGGCGGGGAGTTTGGAAGCGTCATATGCGCATTGCGCATGCGCGAGCGCGGACGCCATGTTGGGAAGGTCGGACGGTGACCGAATATGCGTTCTGCGCATGCGCGAGCGGCAGAAGCATAAAAGACCTTCTTGGGAGTGTTTAGAGGCGCAGGAAAGGTGTAAAGCTGTCGCTGTGATGGCGGCCGCCATGTTCCTGGTGGAACTGTGCATACAGGTGATGTGCACAGTGGTGGAAGAGGTGGTTGGTGCAGGAAGGCGATGTGCACAGGTGAAAGGCATTTGTAGGTACAGACAGTACCATCTTGATTTTCAAAAAAGTCCTGCCTATAAGTAGAGAAAGATAGTTAGAACACAAAGTACATGAATATCAAAGCAAGTAAGAAAACATTAAGTATGACCATGTACAGTAACCATGAATTCATAACATGGAAAAGGTACATGTAATCTCCCAAAACAATAGAACTAACACTAAGTTCCCATGTGTAGATTTAAAGATACGGGTAACTCCATTCAGTATAACATTTCAGATTCCCTATTTAAACTACCAATCCCTGCCCATTTCATTGAACATCGACACTCTATCAGTCAGCTAAAGTTTCAGGTGATCGATCACATACCCGTACCTAGGAGAGGAGGCAATAGGATACGTATGTTGAAAGAACGAGAAGCTTACTGGATCTATCACCTCAATACTCTCTCTCCTTATGGTTTAAATAGGGAATCTGAAATGTTATACTGAATGGAGTTACCCGTATCTTTAAATCTACACATGGGAACTTAGTGTTAGTTCTATTGTTTTGGGAGATTACATGTACCTTTTCCATGTTATGAATTCATGGTTACTGTACATGGTCATACTTAATGTTTTCTTACTTGCTTTGATATTCATGTACTTTGTGTTCTAACTATCTTTCTCTACTTATAGGCAGGACTTTTTTGAAAATCAAGATGGTACTGTCTGTACCTACAAATGCCTTTCACCTGTGCACATCGCCTTCCTGCACCAACCACCTCTTCCACCACTGTGCACATCACCTGTATGCACAGTTCCACCTGGAACATGGCGGCCGCCATCACAGCGACAGCTTTACACCTTTCCTGCGCCTCTAAACACTCCCAAGAAGGTCTTTTATGCTTCTGCCGCTCGCGCATGCGCAGAACGCATATTCGGTCACCGTCAGACCTTCCCAACATGGCGTCCGCGCTCGCGCATGCGCAATGCGCATATGACGCTTCCGAACTCCCCGCCCAACCAGGAAGCACCTGGGGGTTCATAAGAGCGCGGCTCCATGACACATACACTCCTGGCCTCCTCTACTAAACACTATGGAAACAAGGTAATGCTGCACAGCCCTCTGGCTCAGACACCCCTCTCAATACTTTCTTTGCCTAATTGCCTGCTTTATTTCTTTCTTTTACTACAGGACAGGAGTCATGTGCCTATTATCTAATTAAGGGTACGTGACACCTTGAACCCTTTTCTCATTTACCTCAATCCTCACTTACTTCTCTATTTTCTCCTTATCTCTAATAGCATGCCCGTGGAAGTGGTCATTTTCCCTATTTTCCCTAGTACCTTCTAGAGGCTGATTGATCTTCTAGTTCTGAGGTAATACTGGCATTAACATGTTATTTCCCTTAGTTTGCTGTATACCATCTATATCTTAGTCCTTTACATATCCATTACAGTATAGCATACTGTGGGTTTACATCTACCTTTTACTCCCTCCCTATTTGGTACCCCATTACTGGAAACTTGATATAATTTTCCTTTATATTTTAGCAAATCAGACTTTCCAGCACTCTATATCATCCTCTCACCTTCTCCACTTGCCTGAGATTCTATGACCACCCAGGCCGCTACTTCAAGGATCAAATCCACTAGAACATATCATTGAGGTATATACTATACACTCCCAACTTGCTAGTATACACTGTACACTGCCCCTGTAACTTTCTTTCTGTATCAACGTTTTTTCACCTCCTTTTCCTTTTTTCCTCTTTTGACGCCTTTGTCTTCTGTACCCCCTTTTTTTCCCTACCATCTTTTCTTCTCCCCCTCTTTTCTCTGGTCCTTTGTACCCTCACCCATCACCGATATCTTGTAGGCCATCTACTACTTACGGTTATGTACACTTATCGGGTGTGCACTACTTGTATATTCACATTTCCACTACATGTATATGTGTGAGACACCTGCGTGTGAATTCCCTTACCATTGTAAATTAATATGCTGTATTTTTTTCATGTCAAAGATTGTGACAACTTTATGTTATTTATTCTTAATTTCACACAGTTCCCTGAGGAAGGCTCATGTTGAGCCGAAACGTGGGACGTTTTTTCTATTTGTAAATAAAAAGCAACACAAAGAACAAAAACTCTCTCTTTAATCTCTTATTGGAGTGTGCCGAGGCTAACTTTTTCTATCATTCTGGCAATATTTTCTCAGAGCACCTCATTGAGGTTGAGCCAGGTTATATCCTATTTGATTACGTCCTTTTAACCCTGTGCTCCCACCTAAGCATTTGATAACCACTACATGGCATCATTCGGTGTCTTTTCGTATAATGAAGAGGAAAGAGCTACAATTCTTTCAACCGTAAGAGAAACGGACAACTTCCTGAATATCCCTACCCGTGAGGTAAAATCTAGGGATTATGAGAAAGAGCTGAAGAAATTGGCTTCTTTCGAACTGCACTCATATACATTGGCGCAATACACGAAAGCGCAACGGATACCTAGGGGGTTGAGAGTCGCCCTCCGACCAACTCTATTTAGTGACAACGAAGAATATTGTCAATTATTTGAAAATATTCTTAATAAATGCTCAATCGACTTAATGGTCCTCACCATCAAATTTCTCCAGGACGAGATAGTTAAGATCAAGGAACAGGTTACTGCTATTGAGAACCAATTGGCTAACACTCTTTCTTCTGCAGATCTAGCGAGCCTAAAAACTAGAGCCAACAAGACTCTCCAGGACTTTACCAACGAACTAAAAACCAGGAAGAAGAACAAGTTCTTGCGTGATCAGGACGATTACAGTAAGAACCAAGTTTATAGATGGCGCTACACCACCTTACCAGAGGGGCCACCCTACAGACCTCGACAAGGCTCATCAGGATCATCAGGCTCAGACGGGGGACGAGGACGTGGTCGTGGGGGTCGTGGAAAACATCGCAAACCTTTTTTAGACCCCAGACTGAACCCACCGGCACCACCCAACACCACACCAGACGGGGAAGAAGAAGGAGCGGATGCAGACACATACCAAGAGAACAGGATGCACACTCGGTCGCAGGTAAGAACAACTTGGTATTCAACATCTCCTCATATTACCTCTCACCTGCCGAGGTCAGAGTTCTCCAGAAGGGACTCTCCTTCTGTCCCACACCCCCTTCGACCCATTCCTCGTTCATCAAGAACTGAACCGTTTTTACCGGTCTGTAAGACTCAAGGTTCACTTCAATCAGATGAATGACAGTGGAATTACACCAATACCTGTCCCTGGATTAATGACACCAGAAACTTTTATCTTGAAGGATCTTGGTATCAGGATCCCGAGCATGTTTCAACCATCAAGACTTTCACATCCGGTCGAGACGTATATTGCACTGGTATCTCAGTCTGTTGATATGTACATACAAGATATTAAGAAAGGCAATTACCACCTAAGGCACAATTTAAGTAAGGAAGAAACCATAGCACTTAAAAGCCTGAAGGATAATGATAAAATTGTAATCAAGCCAGCCGATAAAGGTGGAGCCATAGTTGTGCTTGATAAATCTTATTACATATCTGAGATTCATAGACAGTTATCAGACACGTCCACATATAGACCAATCCCCACTAATCCTATCTTTACAATTCAGAGGAAAATTGATAATTTGGTTAAACTGTATTTAACCCTTGGTACAATAGACAAAAGACTGGCGGAATATCTGCAAAAACAAGACCCAATCACACCAGTATTGTACATTTTACCCAAAATACACAAAAACTTAGAAAGACCCCCTGGAAGGCCAATTGTGGCATCCACAGACTCGGTGCTCTCACCTTTATCCATAACATTGGAAAAGATTCTTACTCCCTTAATTCCCGAAATAAAATCTTATGTGAAAGACACCTCCGACTTCTTAAACCACATACGCCGCGTAAATAACATCACGGATGATGTTATACTGGTCACACTTGACGTGAACAGCCTATATACGAGCATTGACCATGAGAGAGGCATTGAGGCTGTTCACTGTTTCCTGAACTAACATACTTCCTATAGCGAACCGCAAAAAATGTTCTGCTTAGATACCCTCACATTGGTTCTCAAAAATAACTATTTTTTATTTGAGGACCAATTCTTTATACAAGAATGCGGGACAGCTATGGGGGCCAATATGGCGCCCCCATACGCTAACATCTACATGGATAAATTTGAAACGGACCACGTGTACACTAATCATCTATTCAAATCTAACGCAATTATGTGGTTAAGGTATATAGATGACATTTTTTGTCTTTGGAAAGGTGATACCAGCACACTCAACTTATTTGTTGATGAAATAAATCAAAGAACACCTAACTTGACCTTCACCCTACATCATGATTTCAAGCAAATTAATTTCCTGGACACACTCATCTCAAAAACCCAGCAAGGCAACTTGACCAGTGACTTATATGTCAAACCTACGGACCGTAACAGTTTACTACACTGGTCAAGTTGCCATCCAAAACACGTTAAAAAAGCCCTACCCAAATCTCAGCATAAAAGGGTTGAACGTATTGTGTCAAACCCGACCATCAAAGAACTTAGACATGATGAAATGACAAATAAATTCCTCCAGAGAGGATACCGGCAATAGTCTCTACACCACAGGAACAGATACAACAAAGGGATGGTAATATAGACCATAGAGTAAAGTTCATCAATACGTTCCACCCTTTCTCTCCACTCATTAAAAAAGCGGTTCTTGAACACTGGCCTCTATTACAGAAAGCCTATCCGGGTATAAAGGAGTTCAAATTGCCACCACTTATTTGTCATAAACGCACAAGAAACCTCAGAAACTCATTGGTTAGGGCTGACATCGGATCCAACACTAAAAGCATGCAACAAAAGACATTGAGTACCCCCAGGAAAGGCACATTCCCCTGTTTGGGATGTGCGCAATGCACTATCGTTAGCAAGGGTGAATCGTTTACACATCCTAGAACAGGTAAAAGATTTTACATCAACGGTTTTTACACATGTAATTCCAACTTTGTCATCTATCTCATTAAATGCCCGTGTGGTCTCGGATATGTTGGGGAAACCACCCAGCATGTCCGAGACCGCATTTCAAAACACAAGTCGACCATTAGGTGCAAAAACACATTACTACCGATCCCTGCCCATTTCATTGAACATCGACACTCTATCAGTCAGCTAAAGTTTCAGGTGATCGATCACATACCCGTACCTAGGAGAGGAGGCAATAGGATACGTATGTTGAAAGAATGAGAAGCTTACTGGATCTATCACCTCAATACTCTCTCTCCTTATGGTTTAAATAGGGAATCTGAAATGTTATACTGAATGGAGTTACCCGTATCTTTAAATCTACACATGGGAACTTAGTGTTAGTTCTATTGTTTTGGGAGATTACATGTACCTTTTCCATGTTATGAATTCATGGTTACTGTACATGGTCATACTTAATGTTTTCTTACTTGCTTTGATATTCATGTACTTTGTGTTCTAACTATCTTTCTCTACTTATAGGCAGGACTTTTTTGAAAATCAAGATGGTACTGTCTGTACCTACAAATGCCTTTCACCTGTGCACATCGCCTTC
>JARQOC010000001.1:240118676-240287094 GCA_033576535.1 Allobates femoralis | reverse complement strand
TGACGCCAACATCTTCTGCAACTCTGTCTTGGGTCAACGCCTTATTAATAAGGATCTAAATGTATCACCAGCTACACAGCTCCCAGGTTCATTAGGAGCCCCTCTCCCCTCCATGCTAGTAGGTGATGAGGCGTTCTAGTTGAGGTGGGAAATTATGCGCCCATACCCCAGACTATTGGCGGTGTGTGTTTAACTTTAGGTTAACACGTGCAAGATGAATGGTGGAGTGTACATTTGGGATTGTAACTGCCAAATGGTGCACACTGGTATCACCCATTCAACTGAGTGAGACACATGTTGATTCAGTCATTAAAGCCTGTGTCATCTTGCATAATTTCACTCGCTTGCATGATCGGCCTAATGATGAATTCTCATGTGTCCCTCAGTCAACCAATTCGTACCAGCTGGTAGTATTGGTAGTATTGGTTCCTAGACGGATGCAGGAGGCATCCCCGTGTGGGAACAATTTGTGGATTATTTTGTGTCACCCAAAGGGTCAGTCCCCTGGCAGGATAACTTTGTCACAGGCCCATAACTGTTTGGTTCCGAAACACATAATCAATACAGATAGATTTATGTTGGCACAGAAAACGGTACAGCATGCATTGTGTGACTCATAACATATCATGTAGAATGTTACAATTATTGTTTGTTTCTTATCTGTTACGTATGAAGAAAACAGAGTTTTTTTTATAACACATGGTATTCTGAAAAGTATAAACATCACAACAGAAACATATTTGGCTGATATGTCTCGTTTGTTTGTATGGGTAAAATTAAACAAATAAAAATAACAGACACAGTATGTGTACATGACCCGTCTAAAAAGGGTACACTAACAAAATACACGTCTACATGTTGGTATAGGTGGTCTGGTCTGGTTTGTGTGTGGGCCTTGTGCACTTCCCTGGCTACCATGCGCATTTCACATATCTAGAGCCTGGTGTAGGCCTATTTGTTGGCAAACTGTGCCCCATGAGATCCTTCTGTTGTCTGCCTACAGCTGCTTCTGTGTGGTGGCTCATACTTTGTGGCATGCGCTCAAAATCACCCCTCTGCTGCGCAATATGGCCACCCTGGTGCAGCTGAGTTGGTTGCTGATGACATGCTGCCCCATACTGTTGTACACTGTACCAATCTGTGCTGTCCGACATGGTTTGCAGACCTTGTTGGTCCCGTGATTGTGTGATGGGCGACAACATACAAGCTTGGCTGTTTGTTTACCTCGTATTTTCTGGGTTCTCAGGTTGGGTGGGTGGCATGAGGCCGACTTGAGGGGCATTTGGAAAATTGAGCATTTTCCAAAATGGGGACCACAGTGGACAAGGAATTGGAGGTCGCCCAAGACTATGTGAGGCCTGTGAGTATGCTGAGGCTGATGGTACTGCTGGGTGCTGTGTGTCGGTCCTGTCAAGTAAATTATCAGGATAGTTCTGCCACTGGTCTAGCATGTTGAACCAATCGTGGATGATTTGGTGTCACACAAGCATCCAGCACTATTTGGAGGGCAGCCTTTGCACGCAGTCTTAGTGGGAGCGGTACCTGCCACAAATAGCTGCTGAGGCTGCGTGCAAAGGCTTCCTTACCATCATCACTCACAGTCCTCGCAAGGTACTGCAAGACCCCTGTGTCCACGTCATGCCAGAGGTTTGTGGATGTCAACTGCCTCCGATGCCTTGAGCGACGTGTCATTGGTGAGGAAAGGTGAGACATTGGTGAGACAATGAAGAACCCACATCCTCGTCACCAGAATATGCAAGTTCCTCAGCGTGGCGCTTAGACTCAGAGACAGAAGTGTTCCTCAAGTTGGTGTGAGTTCTATGTTTGAACAAATGACAGCAATGACTACACTTGTGTTTACAAGTCCACACTTATCATGATCAGAAATTAGAAAGAAAAATACATACGGTCTCAGGTGCATCACAGGTGCAAGGAAAGATAGGTGCTGAAAATAGATGTACACTTTGGTCAGCTCCCGGCAGTATTGGCAACTTCTCCACCGCTTAGCTGCCATGTTAACTGCATAATGTAAAAACACATTGATTACCATTTGTACATACAGCACTGATTACACACTGACGCCTCTATTTCAATTACAGTTGATTAGCAAATTGTGAAGATTGATACATTACCAAGGTTGATCTGGACGTCCTGCGAGCTGTTGTCAAAACAGGGGAAAAGTTGCCTGGTGATGTACGTCCAGGAGGCATCCTTCTTCCTCCTGTCCACATACTCTTGGTCTCTAGGGTCCCACAACTCTGGCCTCTCCTGGACCAGGACGATCAGCGTTTCCACATTGATATTGTAGGCCATGCTGTATAGGATCCATGGGGGCTTCCTTCCAACAGTTCTCAGATTTCTGCCACCTTCTACTTCCTCAGTACTCTTGTGACGCCTCTTTATTAGCACTTATTATGAGCTTCAGAGGGCTTCTGCTGTGAAAAACACATTTCCGACTCAGATGGCCAATGTGCAGTCCATGATTTTGTCGGACCTATAGACTTGCATTGGCAAGTCTTGCACGTGAATAGCATGCTGTCGCAGCATGTTGCGATTTGTTTCTCGTCCATTATCCGGATGAGAAAAAAGCGTCCGACACTTGCCAATGTGCTCTTAGACATAGACATAGTCTTAGGCATAGTCCTACTGCAATGCAATAAAATCACACATTGCAGTCATCCGAATTTCACGCCAGTGTGTCCATACCCTTAAGGAGCAACTTTTAGTTGTCCTGGATGTGTGTTTTGGGCTATTGCATTGCTGGAAGACCCAGCCATGACCCATCTTAAATGCTCTTACTGAGTACAGGAGATTGTTGGCCAAAATCTTGTGATGTATTATCCCATCCATCCTCCCTTCAAGAGGTGCAGTCATCCTGTCCCCTTTGCAGAAAGCACCCCCAAAAGTATAATGTTTTACACTCCAATGCTTCATGGTGTTCTTGCGTTTGTACTTATTATTCTTCTTCCTCCAAACACAACAAGTGGGGTTGATATCAAAAATGTATATTTTGTTTTTTTCTGACCACATGACTATCTCCCATGCCTCCTCTGGATCATCCAGATGGTCAGTAGCAAACTTCAAACATACCTATACATGTGCATATGTGAAACATAGGACCTTGCATGCCATATAGGATTTTAATCTGTGTGTAATCTTTAAAACTGTGGTCCCAGCTCTGTTCAGGCCATTGACCAGGTCCTCCTGTGTACATAGTTCTTGGCTGATTCCTAACCTTACTTAGAGTCATCCTTACCCCATGAGGCAAGATCTTGCATGGAACCACAGACTGAGAAAGATTCACAGTCAACTTGTGTTTCTTCCATTTTTTAATAATTGCACCAAACGTCTCACCACACTGCTTGCATATTGTCCTGTAGTCCATCCCAGCCTTGTGCAGGTCTACAATTTTGTCTGTCTTTCAACAGCTCTTTGTCCATTGTAGAAAGGTTGAAATGTGATTGATTGAGTGTTTGGACATGTTTCTGTTATACAGGTAAGGCTGCTTTCACATACCAATTTTTTTCCTGTCCGTGAGATCCTACTTTTTGTAGGACCCCACGGACTGGAAAGGACACAAAAGGGGGTGACCTATTCTGTGTCCTGGTCCGTGATTATCACGGATCCAGACACAGTGGGGCACTTTCACTTCTGCAATGTATAATATACTTTGCAGAAGTGAAATATAGTCACCAGTCCGCGATCCATCGCTGCCTCCAGCAAGGTCCGGGTGCTTATAGGACCTGTGGTGATGTCACAACCCGATCAGCTGATCGGGTCACGTGACCGCAGTTACTGCAGTAACTGCAGTCATGTGACCCGATGCCGCTGCCGGGTTGTGACACACCCCAGGTCCTATAAGCACCCGGAGCTTGCTGGAGGCAGAGGTGGATCACGGACAGGTGAGCATACATATTTTTTATTGTTAACTCTTTCTTTTACTTAATTTCACTTTTGCAATGTATATTATACATTGCAGAAGTGAAATTAGACGGTTAGGAGCAATTTTAGTGTACGGAGCATGCTCAGTACACTAAAATCGGGTCCGAGGAACGATCAGCCGTTTCCTCAGACCCACACTTATAGGCCACCATGTTAAAGGCCGAGGATTGGATTTGGCCTATTTGCCATCCGATTTTGTGGGAACCGATTTTTTTCTGTGCCCAAAATCGGAGCAGTGTCTGATTTTGCGTACAGCAAAAAATCGGACACAAATAGGATCCCACAAAATCGGATGGCAATTAGGCCAAATCCGATCTGATACGAACCATTAGGATAACATGGGGGACAAATCGGATCCATGGCTGTCCGTTTTACAATGGACAGCCATGGATCCAACAAAAATGTGATGTGAAAGCACCCTAACAAATTCAAACAGATACAGCTAATGAGAATGCAGCAAAAGGGTTTCTTAAAGAAAACCTAACAGATCTGTGAAAGCTACAATTCTTTCTTGTTGGTAGGTGATCAAATAATTTTTTCTTGCAATAAAATGCAGTTTTATTAGTCAAAAATCATACAATGTGAATCTCTAAATTTTTTTAGATTATTTCGCTCACAGTTGAAGCTTGCCTATGATAAAAATAAAAGACCTTTCCATTCTTTGAAGGTGGGAAAAATTGGAAAATTGTCAGCGTATCGAATAGTTATTTTCACCACTGGTTGACTAGCAAATTTTTATGTGCAAACAGTAAACTATATATTTGCTGCTGGTATGATTCTGCTGTCCTCTACCCTGATACGTATTTCACCCAGCTTCCTCGGGGGCATGTCAGGCTGGGGGAGTGGAGTGGTTTTATATGGTATGTTGACCAATAGGGAGGATTATGTATGGTATTTAGTGGTGCATGCGTCAGAAAATAAAACCGGCAAATCTAAAGTTACTTCCTTCCCATGCACGCTGTGTGCCATATCTCATCTAACAATATCAGGAAAAAATTAAATGGAATCTGGCTCCAACATGTAAGATTTTTCTTTTTTGTTTTCCAGTAAAGTGCAAAACAGAAAATAATTACATTGCCAACATGCCCTAGGTATTTTACACTTTATTGAAAGATAAAAAATAAAAATCTTCCATGTTTGAGCCGGATCCCGTTCAATTTTTTTCCTGGTTTTTCTTTGGGCTGAGGCGGGGGCCAGTGTCCGAGCTCCAGGAAGATATGAGTAAGATTGAGCTGGAACCCATAGATACATCTAACAATGGGACATGAGTCTTGTGTCCGACCCGAGGAAAGTCACGGCAGTAGCTATCCACGCATGCACTTAAGCCTTAAGGCCACATCACATCGCCCCTGCGTCGCCTAATGTAAAGGGGCGATGGCGACGCCTTTTACTGGTCGCCTCGTTTCAGAGCAGTTCTCTGAAACCAGACGGCCGATCTGGGGCGATGTGTACACATTGCCCTATGTAAACGGCCGCCGGCAAGCTGAAAGGCGATGGGAGCCATAGGCTCCCATTGTATGGCATCGCCGCTGGGGTTTTGAAAAACCCCGGCGGCAATGCCGCCTCTCAGCTCGCCTGCCCATCGCTGGAGATGTCTCCCCATGTAAACGGGGGGCGGCAACACTGGCGGGGCGCCAAAAACGTGCGAGCTCCCGCCCGTCACCGCCGACATCTCCGGGGCCGTCGCCAGGTGTGACGGTACCCTTAAAACAGAGGATAAGAATCATGTGAATACATAATAGATTATATAGTGGCTGAAGAAATTAAAATATGTTGTCATACTTAGTGAATGTATAATAGAGTAGTGAATATGTGACTAAATGAAAATATAATGAAAGAATAATGTATGCTGGCTTGCAAACTGCATGAATGCATATTTAATAAATATATAATATTGCTTTATAAATACTTTAGTGAATATATAAGTTCATTTAAAATTAATAAATAAGGGGCAGAAAGTGAATGAATGAATGAATGAATGAATTAATTAATTAATAAAGGATAGAATATTAGTAAATAAAAGATAACATTAATTCACAAAAGACAAACAGGACAGTCAATATATCAAATGAATAACGTAAAAAAAATGAAGAATAAATGAGTACAATAGTAGAATAAAATTTAAACAGTCCTATGTAGAAAAAAGAGAGATGCAGCACTCACCCTTTTAGATGCCAAATCCTTTATTTCGTCTTGCTCATCCTAGCATACCATAGCCTAGTGGCCACTGGACCCGTTGAAGCACCAAGAGCTGCGAAATGGCAAGTCGTCGTCCGCCGTCCCCCACTCCCTCTCCCCGCCTGATTTGTCTATGCTAGGATGAGCAAGACGAAATAAAGGATTTGGCATCTAAAAGGGTGAGTGCTGCTTCTCTCTTTTTTCTACATTGGACTGATTACTTGTGTGTCCTATTGAAACGTGCAACGCCCGTTGCCAGGAGGAACTCCAGGTAGCTTTTCACTTGCACTCAGACAACCTGTTAGTGCCCGGTCCTCTACATAATTGGAAATAAAATATAAACTTAAATACATCACCACAAATTTCAGAAATTGTAAAAAAAGTGAAGATGGTGATCATAAATAATGTGGTAGCTCAAGAAGAAAATTGTGAAGTCACAGCCCAAAATTCTTCCAAAGATAAAACAAAGTAGATAAATAAAGACTTATATAGGTAAAGAAAGAAAAAATTGTTAAAACCACTAAAAAATATACATAATAAATACACAATATAATGAAATAAATACCATATATACTCGAGATTGTAATATGCACTGCATCCCCCTGTCCATCAAAGGCGGGGGGAATGGCACATATTACATTATACTGCCCCCCCATTAACAGTTTATGAACCCCATTCTGGTGCTCACTATAAAATAATAAAGCATTGAACTCTCCCCTCCGTTGATTCTATGACAGCACCATGCATCCTCCCTCCGCTCTTCCTGCTTCTAAGATCATGTGACCGATGTCGCAGTGATGTCATCTCTGTGAGCCCCGGTCACATGATTAGAAGCAGCAAGACCGAAGGGAGGACGCACGGTGCTGGCAAAGAATCGTTGGAATGGTGGGTTCAATTCTTTATTATTTTGTAGTGAGCGCCAGCATAGGGGCCATAAACTGTGATGAGGGTGTGTACAGTGATAGGGGGTGTAAAATGATGGGGGCCATAATCTGTGATGGGGGTGTGTGTAGACTGATGGGGGTGTACTATGATGAGGGCCATAAACTGTGATGGGGGGTGTACAGTGAGGGTTGGTGTAAAATGATGGGGGCTATAAACTGTGATGGGGGTGTATGTACAGTGATGGGGGTGTACAATGATGGGGGCCATAAACTGTGATGGGGGGTGTACAATGATGGGGGGGCTATATACCAGTGATGGGGTGTGTGTACAATGATGGGGGGCCATAAACAGTGATGAGGTGTGTACAATGATGAGCGGGCCATATATCAGTGATGGGGGGTGTACAATGATGGGGGTCTATGTACCAGGGATAGGGGTCTATATACCTGTGATGAGGGCAATATACAGTAATTGGGCTATAAGCCAATGATGGGGATATAAACCAGTGATGGGGGTGCTATATACAGTGATGGGGCTATATACCAAAAATGGGAGCTAGATGCCAATGATGGGGGCCATATACCAGTGATGGGAGGCTATATACCAGTGATGGGGTGCTATATACAGTAATGAGGACTATATACTAGTGATGGGGACATATACCAGTGATAGGGGTGCTATATACCACTGATAGTGGCTATTTACTGTGATGGGGGCTGTATACAATCATGATTGCCATATACCAGTGATGGGGAGGCTGTATACCAGTGATGAGGGGCAATATACCAGGATGGTGGTCTGCTGCATTTCCCACCCCAGGCTTATTCTCGTGTCAATAGGTCTCCACAGTGTTTGGGGTAATATTAGGGACCTTGGATTTCACTTGGGTTTATATGGAACTCCCCCCAAGCCAAAAAAAAAACTAAAAAAAAACTATCCAGAGAAAAACACTAATTTAGATGACAAAAATGCTCAAAATCCTAGAGTTTCATTGAGAATTTAAAAAATAACCCCTTAAAGACCGCACAGCATTTCAGGGTACTTATTCCTTTCTGACATGTAAATAAGTTAGAAAGAAAAAAGTCCTGCAGCGCCCCACAGTGCGCAAAAATCTCTGGGGTTTCAGCTACTGGGGGTAGCTGAGACCCTGAAGACTATGAATCAGGCCATTTTTTACTGGTACCGGCCATGTGATCACGATTATACACCGTTTACCGGTGTATAACCGTGATCACCCGAATATACACTGAATTGCTGGTAAAAATATGATTTGTCTGTCATGCAACAGGATCAAACCTGTGGCATGACAGAGAAATGTCTGCTCCTGTCCCACATTACCCGCACTCAGCCCCCGGTACAAGTACACAGCCCCCAAACCCTCCCCTCCTCCTAAAATGGTGCCGCAGGACGCCAGAAGATGCTGCCTGCAGCCGCTCCCTGAAGATTTCTCTCCCATGTGAAATGACCACACATGTCACATCGAGGAGAAACAGCCCCTGTGTCCTAGTCCCCTCGTTCCCCAGTGAGCTCCGGTCCTCACCACCCGCCCCTGACGTCATCACTACTGTCATCATTATTATCTCCCTCCCATCTGACAGGTCAGATGGGAGGGAGATGATCCACTGTGTCCTGCTCTGCCCCATCATTCCATCCCCCTACTTCGTCGCTCCGCCACTTCCCCCTTTCCCCCACCGTACCTCCTCATCTGTGGCTCTCGGTGCGGCTCCCGCTGCTCCTTCTGGCCTCTTCTTCCGGTCTTCCGGAGAGACTGCTCTGTCTGCGCATAGACTGACAGGTCATGACCTCAGTAAGGTCATGGCAAGTTAGGATCCTTGGTTCATGCAGGGGTCAATTGTGATCCCATGATGGGATCATAATTGACCCCTCTGTGAACCAAGGATGGTGACCTGCCATGAACTTACTGAGGTCACGAGCTGTCAGTCTATGCAGACTGTTCTGTCGGGTCATAGAATGACAGTTCTATTGGAGAATGAAGTTTTTGGGCAGTGTTTTTTCAAATAAATTTTTTTTGTGTGTTTATTTGTGTTCTTACTGACTTGGTTAGTAACGTCGGGTATCTAATTGACGCCTTGCCATTACTAACCTTTGGGCTTAGCTGGCATTATCTCTTTTATTACCCAGTCTGCTACAGGTTCACTGCAGCTGGAAGAGTTGGATACAGCGACAGAAAATAGTGCTTCTATGAATGCGCCATTTTCTGGGCGGCTGCGGGCTGCAATTCACAGTGGTGCGGGGGGAATTGAAAGCTTGGGCCACCCTACGCTGAGGATTCCAGCCCCCAGCTGCCTAGTTGTACCTGGCTAGACCAAAAATATGGCAAAGCTCCATGTCATTTTTTTTTTATTTTTTCATGAAATAATTAAAAAATAGGGCTTCCCTGTATTTCTGGTCTCCAGCCAGGTAAAACTAGGCAGCTTGGGTTGGTGGCAGCCCATAGCTGCCTGCTGTACCTGGCTGGCAACAAAAACATGAAGCCTCACTTCATTTGATTTCAAAATTTAAGAAAGAAATAATAAAATAATGGAGGAGAGGAAACGCCCAGGGCACAGTGTCTCGCGATCTTGTGCAAATGCCCTAAAAGTGAGAAATTGTGTGTACAAAAGAAAATGTTCAATATGACGACCTATTGTTATCAAGTTCTGTGAAGTAGCTGTAGGTTCCAAATGCTTACTGTATGACTGTATGCCTAGATGTAATCCTTGAAAGGTTTAGTTTCCAAAATGGGGTCAATTGTGAGGGGTTCTGCAGTTTAGGCCCCCTAATGACCCTGCAAATGTGACATGGTGCCCGCAATCTATTTCAGCTTTTCCAAAAATAAAATATTGCTCAATCTCTTCTGATCCCTCCTATTTGTCTACACAGAATTTTTTGACCACATGTGGGGTATCGTTCCGCTCATAAGAAAGTGCATAACAAGTGTGGGGTCCACTTTATGGTGTTTTCTCTTGTAAAAGTGAAAAATTTGCTGCTAAAGCAACACTTTTGTGAAAAAAAAAGATCATTTTCAATATGATGACCAATTGTTATCAAGATCTGTGGGTTCAAAATGCTCATTATACCCCTAGATAAAATCCTTGAGAGGTCTAGTTTCCAAAATGGGGTCACTTGTGTGGGGTTTCTGCTGTTTAGGTACCTTAGGGGTCTGGGATATGCAAGATAGTGTCTGTCATCTATTTCAGCCAAATTTTCTTTTCTGAACTTCAAATCGAGCTCCTTCCCTTCTGTGCCCTCCCATTTCTGCAAAGAGCAGTTTCTGACCACATGTGGGGTATCGGCATGTTGAGAAGAAATTGGGTAACAAATTTTAGCATCCAATTTGACATGCTATCCCTTGTAAAAGTGAATTGATGCTAAAGCAATCTGATTGGCCAGATTGTCAGGTCTTGCAAGTACAACGGATGTAATCTTTTTGGGTCTCGGTGCAGCCGTCGGATGGGTGAGTATGTTATTTTTTTTATTTTTAACAACTTTTATTAACTTTTATTTCACTTTCGCAGTGTATATTGATACACTACAAAAGTGAATGGACTACTCGCTACTCCTAACGAGTAATCACAAGAAACTCGTGGAGTAGTGAGTAGCCCGAATACCGTTACCATTCAGCGAGTACCGAATAGTAACAAGTATACTCGCTCATCCCTAGTCACTTCAAATGTGATGTGGTCACTAGGGATGAGCGAGTCCTAAATTACTCGGAATCGCTAGACCCGCACGAGTCCGAGCCCAGGACTCGCTACTCGTTGCGAGTCTAGCGAGTCCAATGTTAATGAATAGGGAACCGAGTAATAGCGAATAATGCTATTTACAAATCGCTGATGTGTCTCTGAAAGTGTGCGAGTCCAAACTCGCAGGTTTTTCTCTTATTTGGAGCCGATGATGGGAGGGGGAAGCGATTCTCGGGCACACACCATGCTGTAAAAGCAAACAGGAAACGACTCGCTCTGACAGACGCACACACAGAGCAATCCATTCCCCAGAGCAATCATGGCCGGCCGTGTCACTGTGAACACGCTGCGTTTGATTCCTCTGGTGGAGGCTCGGCCACTGCTATGGCTCCCAACAGACCCTGACTATGGGGATAACATCATGAGGACTACTGCCTGGAGAGAGATCGCCCAAGTGATGTTCCCTGCGTTCCATCTGAGTGGCCATGATGAACAGAGCAATATGAGTAAGTTAAATGAGTTCACCCGTTATATATTGGATTTACTGTATATATACTCGTGTATAAGCCGACCCGTGTATAAACCGACCCCCCTATTTTTGCCCCCAAAAACTGTGAAAACATATTGACCGCCATCCTGGTATACAGCGGCTATCACTGGTAGACAGCCCCCAGCAGAGTATACAGCTCCCCCTGCAGAGTATACAGGCCCCCAGATGGGTATCCATGCCCCCATATTATGGTATACAGGCAGGGGCGGACTGGCCCAGGTGCCTGGGGGGCAATTGCCCCCCAGGCCGGTGTATTTTCCCCTATTTTGGGCCGCCTGGACCATGAAAAGGGCTACCGCCCGCATGGCTCATGCGGCTGCAGGAGCATGAAGCAGCGCATGACCCCGAAGCAGCAGCCGAAACTGCAAGCTCCTGGCCGCGCGATGACGTCATCAGCGCGCAACTGCGGCCGGGAGTGAGCGGCTGTGAGGAGCGCGAGGCTGCGGCTGGGAGCGAGCCCTAGGAGACTGCGGGAGCTGCGGTGACTGTGAGGCGGCCGCCTGTCATCACCCCCCCCACCCCCGTCCTCACCTGTGTCGGACCGGTGAGGGAGGGCTGGCACCCAAACTGTAGGGTGCCAGTCAGTCCCTGTATACAGGGCCCTCAGTGGGTCTACAGCCCCCCAGCAGTGGGTATACAGGGCCCCCAGCCGTGGGTATACAGGGCCCCCGTGGGTATACAGGCCCCCCATAGCAGGGTATACAGGACCCTCAATGTGTTATCATGCGCCGTCGCATAGTTGCCTATATTTGGATGGGGTCACAGCAGTACACTTAGTTTAAGGGCTGGTGCTCCTGTCTCTTACGGCCAGGGGGTTGGGTGTATATTAATACCACTAATGAGCAGAGTCTGGTGCCCGCACTATTACCTTCTCGATGCGTCGACATGTGACCTGCCTCATTTGTGATAGTGTCCACGTGAGCTCAATGTCCGTAATGCTGTTGATGATGTTCCACACTGTCGTGTCACTGTGCCTTGTATACACATTACACACACAACATGAATAAAATGTTATTGTTGATTTGTACACAAACTTTTGGTGTTTCAAATATTACACATGTCTAAACCCGGTTTGAAATCATTTCACAGTTGACCATCTTCAAAAACGTTGGAGGAGCTGCCGCGATCAACATCGCAAACAATATCGCCAGATCGCAGAGGGGGACCCGGGAGCAGCTCCAGAGCTGATATACAAACACTATGACCGGCTGTCCTTCCTTGGACCGGTGGCCCGTATGCCAAGGTATGTGTCTGCAGCACTGTTGTCTACTATTATTATAATTTATTTATATAGCGCCATTAGGTCTCATGGCACTTTACATGAGGATAATGGTTAACTACAAAAAACAGTAAAGGAAGACAATCAGGTCGTACAGGTACAAGAGGAGAGGACCCTGTCCACGAGGGCACACAGTGTACGTATGAAGCTCTATAATGAGTATGCTGGTTTACATACCCACACTGGGGTTTGTTTCTGCCATGGTGCAACAGATTTCTATTACCTTTGGCAGTGATCCAGGACATACACATTTATATTCACATTGTGACGTTGGGAAAAATAAGCAGGGTGGGCAGACACAATGTTCCGTGACCTCACAATTAGCTCTTATTGTTGGCATGTTTGTGGAACAAAGCCATGTTCTTCCCTGCAATGGCCTCTAAGGTGTGTGGCCTTGTCTGGTTTGCCTGTCGTAAGCATCATTTGTATGTGTTCCTAATGGCCTCCCTCCACTTGCATAAGGGCCACATAATTCCCTACACGTTTAATTGTGGGTGTTTTTTAGGCTAAATAACGTTGTAAGGATATACCCCTTTTGCACTAAACTGTTTGTACACCATCCCAGATTGTTTACACAGTCATACACATTTCAGGACATACCCTGTATCACTACAAATATGTGTGGGTGAGTTTGGCCATGGGTATATTTGTGGCTGCAAGGTGATGGTGTAGATATTAGGATACACATGTGAATTTAATTGTTTTGTTGTTAACTGATGGCTACATTAAGAATCCTTCGAAAAACATAGTGTATTAATGCTGTATAAAATTAAACTTAAGGGGGACATATTTTCAGTGCAACAGCCTTTTATGTACAAGGTTCTTTAGGAAACAAGAAGTTTGCCCTTGCTGTTCCCGGCTTTGTGTTCGGCCCCGTTGGAATAATTGTAAAACTGTCCATCTGGGAATACCACCTTGTTTGGCACCAACGATGTGTGACCTGCTGATCAAAAACACCCCCATACTCTATGTCCATTACAGTCGTTTCAAAATCCAAGCCATATGTTTTGTGGGGTTTATTTACCAAGACATTCCTGATTAGCATACATGGCAGCAACAAGGAGTGTAGGCCACTAACGCCGAATGCTCATGTGTCACCTATGCTGCAGGACTCCATTTACTGTCTTGCTCACCTGCCCTATAGATGTGGGTTATGTGCTTTGAAACCAAGGTCCCCCACACTGCGTCTTTTACTGTCCATCTGATGGTAAGCAACCCTGAAGAATGTGTTTGCCTCTAAGTGTCAGGCTATAGCTTTGTCCACATAAAGTTACAACAAAAAGTAAATGCTATACTTGTGGCCACTAATATGTCTTCAAGTGCCTAAATAGCTGTCCTGCCTAAGGCAGGGCACAGTGTAATTGGGCAGACAAATGGTTAAATTTCAAATGTAATGTCAAAAAATCGAGGACCAACACTACCCACACATAGAATATTGGTTGAGGCATGAGCCAAAATGTCCTAATTTATTGGCTGCAATTCAATCTTAAGGTCAACAATGAAAACACAGAATACACAGATGTGGGAGCCATGAACGAGGGTTGAGAAAGAAGTGGATGGAGATAGTGGCTGAATAGTCATTATTATATATATTGTATTATATTAAATATTATATTATATATATATATTGTATACGTTTGAACCCCTTCACTGGTTTATATAGCTGATGTAACCTAAAAGTTTGGTAAATTAAGTACCGTATATACTCGTGTATAAGCCGACTTTTTCAGCCCAAAAATTGGGCTGAAAAGTCCCCCCCTCGGCTTATACACGAGTCATATACGTGGGGGCTGTGTCCGGGAGCAGGAGGAGGCAGGAGGAGGCTGGAGGAGGTGGGGGGAAGGCTGCAATATGAGCAGCTCGTGACGTGGAGCCGCTCATAACTTATTCATGATATGCACTGCATCCCCCGCCCATCCGCGGGGGGAGCAGTGCATATCGCCTTACAGCCCCCCAGCACGGGGTATACAGCCCCCCCATCCCTCACAGTATGGCGCCCCCTTTCCATACAGCCCCCCCGTGGTAACCAGGGCCCCCCGTATATACAGCCCCCCCCGTGGTAACCAGGGCCCCCCTTGCTGCACCTGTAAAGGAAGAAGTCAGTATACTTATCGCTGCTGCTGCCGCCGCCGCCGTCGCCGCTCCGCTTCTCGGTCACCGTGCTGCTCCGGGTCTTCACGCTTCCTGTTCCTTCTCCGGCGCTCAGGAAATGACGTCATTGTTCGAGCGCCGGAGAAGGAACAGGAAGCGTGAAGACCCGGAGCAGCGCGGTGACCGAGAAGCGGAGCGGCGGTGGCGGCAGCAGCGATAAGTATACTGACTTCTTCCTTTACAGGTGCAGCAAGGGGGGCCCTGGTTACCACGGGGGGGCTGTATACAGCTGGGGCCCTGGATACCACGGGGGGCTGTATACAGCTGGGGCTGCTGTATACAGCTGGGGCCCCTGTATACTACCTATGGGGGGGGTCTGTATACCTCTGGAGCTGCTGCTGTATATACCCCCTAGGGCTGCTGCTGTATATACCCCCTGGGGCTGCTGCTGTATATACCCCCTGGGGCTGCTGTATACTACTACTGGGGCTTCTGTATACTACTACTGGGGCTGCCGTATACTACCACTGGGGCTTCTGTATACTACTACTGGGGCTGCTGTGTATATACCCCTGGGGCTGCTGTATACTACCACTGGGGCTTCTGTATACTACTACTGGGGCTGCTGTATACTACCACTGGGGCTTCTGTATACTACTACTGGGGCTGCTGTATACTACTACTGGGGCTGCTGTATACTACTACTGGGGCTGCTGTATACTACTACTGGGGCTGCTGTATACTACTACTGGGGCTGCTGTATACTACCACTGGGGCTTCTGTATACTACTACTGGGGCTGCTGCTGTATATACCACTGAGGCTGCTGTATACTACTATTGGGGCTGCTGTATACTACCTCTGGGGCTTCTGTATACTACCACTGGGGCTGCTGTATATACCTCTGGGGCTGCTGTATACTACCACTGGGGCTGCTGTATATATCTCTGGGGCTGCTGTATACTACCACTGGGGCTTCTGTATATATCTCTGGGGCTGCTGCTGTATATACCACTGGGGAGGCTGCTGTAACACTGCTGGGGCCTGTATGTACCACTGGGGAGGCTGCTTTATACCACACTTCTGGGGGCTGTATACTACCACTGGGGAGGCCTGTACACCACTGCGGGGGCCTGTATACCACACTGCTGGGGGCTGTATACCTGTGCTGGGGTCCACCCTCGGCTTATACACGAGTCAATAGGTTTTCCCAGATTTTGGGGGCAAAAGTAGGGGGGTCGGCTTATACACGGGTCGGCTTATACACGAGTATATACGGTATGTCAAGTTAAAAGTGAAGTCAGGTGGACGTTTTTTTTTCATGTGAAACATTGGTGTTATTGATCGTCTAGATTAGATGGGATGGGGGGGTTAATAATGTGTGGAAAAATTATGTATTATTATGGAATTAGCAAACAAAGTGACGTATTCCTTTATGTTATGTAGAGTTGGTTATTCTTTAATAATAATAAAAAATATCTGATTCAGAACACACTGATACACAGTCAAAAAAGCGTGCAACTTAATGTTTGACCTATGTTTTTGTTTATAAATGCAATGCATTCACCAAACTTTTTTGGCCTTTACCCACAGAGAGGTTCACTACCGCAGGCGCCGTGCACCACAACAGCTGCCTGAACAGGCGAGGGAGGCCCCAGAAGCCCCGGAAGTGGAGGACCAAGGCCAAGCTGGTGGAATACCACCACCGCCGCCGCCACCAGCTCCAACACCACCACCGCCGCCGCCACCAGCACAAACACCACCACCACCGCCGCCACCAGCAACAACACCACCACCACCACCGCCGCCACCAGCACCAACACCACCACCACCAGCACCAACCCCAGCTTTGGGGCATGTCCGGCCGCCAGAGGAGGCTGTTGCAGGGCCAGAAAATCGTGCACAAAGTAATGCTGACTTTGCCCGCAGTCTCCTACCGTTCTTGGATGACATTCCATTCGAGAGACGACTGCGGGCATGGTCAGCCATACATATTGTCATCGATGCATGTCGGCCTCCAAACCACCCTGCCCAGGTCTTTTCATATTTGGAGGGGTGGCAGCAATCTGGTGCAAACATTCTGGACAGGCAGACACCACGGCGGGACAGCTATGTGGCAACCCAGAGGCTGTACCAACCTTTCTGGCCAACCCACATGCACCTCCCAACCCAAGGCCATTTTGAGAGACCGGCCCAGGTGACCCAACCTACAGGGTTACAAGCAGTGGGGGAGGCTATCCATGGGGCCCTGGACCTCCTCCATGACCAGGGTGATGGTGGCGGTGTAGAGGCTACCCCACACAATCGTCCCACCTACCACCAGCTGTAGGTTCAACTTTTTTTTTTCTGTTTGTTAATGTAAATAGTGCATGTTTGCACTTTTTACATCTTTATTTCTGTTTTTTACGTTGCTTTTCGAAAGCTAAAAAAAAAAAAAAAAAAAAATCTGACATCTTTGCCATTAAGGCATAATAATACAGATTTAAAAAAAAAATGCTTTGTGTCTGTCTTTTTTCAGGGAATGGATGTGTAGGTTGTTTTTGTGGGTGGCCTTAAAGTCATCATCATTAGCAAGTACTTTACGGCCTGCATGGCGCATGAGGGCACCTTGGTTAGTACGTGTAAAATCATTACTGCACATAGCAATGTTGCTAACAAAGAAATAGTGCCTGTGTTTGGGGGGGGGTTACTTAATGACTCTGTATGTTAACAACACTAGGAACACAGATGCGAGAGGCTGGGACGTCTACTTGCAACACACAACGTCTATGCGTTATCTCCGTAGCGTAGAGTGGGACCCTTCGCCAGGCTACAGCAGGATCATAGTACAAGCAACGTCTTCGATGCAGGCATAGGCTTGTTGCCTCAAACAATTAGCCCAAGGGGCTGTTTGGCAATTTGGGTATAAATGCAGGCCTACCGGCCATGATAAGCTTCTTAGCCTGGGTGGCTCCAAAAATTAGCCCAAGGGGCTGTTTGGCATTTTGAGTGTAAATGCAGGCCTAAGGGCCATGATAAGCCTCTTAGGCTGGGTGTCTCCAAAAATTAGCCCAAGGGGCTGTTTTGCATTTTGGGTATAAATGCAGGCCTAAGGGCCATGATAAGCTTGTTAGCCTGGGTGGCTCCAAAAATTAGCCCAAGGGGCTTTTAAATGTTTGCTAACAGAAAATAAAGGTTGATTCCTTGTCAAAAGGTGTTGTGATGGTTAATGAAACCGAAGTTAAGGTATAGTGTTGGTTTAAGATGAAGCAGCCTCATTATCAGGTTGCAGGAACATGGTTACGCAAATCGTTACTGGTCTTGTACATACTGCTTGTACCAAAAAGACACAATATAATACAATGATTAATTATATCATATTGATGTTGAACGTGGCACTTCAGCTCTGAGTACTGTCGTCTTCAGGGCTCAAGAAGTCTTGTGAAATCCAGTTCCTATTAAACTTAATTAGAGTAAGCCTGTCTGCATTCTCTGGAGTAAGACGTGTCCTGGTATCAGTTATGATACCCCCAGCGGCACTGAAAACCCGCTCTGATGTCACACTAGCTGCAGGGCATGCCAGCACCTCCAAGGCATACAACGAGAGCTCTGTCCAAGTGTGGAGCTTGGAGACCCAGTAATTAAACGGGACTGCGGCATCAGTCAGGAAGCAGGTACTGTCACTTAAGTATTCTTGTACCATGTTGGTAAGTTTCTGTCTCCGAGAGATGGTTACTGGAGCAACATGGCGCTGCAGGTTCGATGGCTTATTGAACATAGCCCACTTTGCGGACATCTTTCCAGCATCTCTTCTGGACAGCGTGGATGATTGTGCCCCGACCAAAGGCTGCTGTTGCACAGAGTTGCTACCTATGGGCAGAGTGTTGTCTGACGGTGATATTAGAAGCATATTATCCACAAGAACCCTCTTGAAATAGTCAATTGTCAAGCCACGTGGTGACTGAAACAGCAGCGAGGTGAATTTATCTTTATAACGTGGGTCCAGAAAGGTGGCCAACCAGTAGAGGTCGTTGTGCAATATGTTAATCACTCGTGGGTCTTCTAGCAGACAAGTCAACATGAAGTCAGCCATGTGTCCTAAGCTGCATAGAGTCATGTCTTCAGTGTCCTCAGAACGATGTTCAATAGCCATTGTATCCGCAAAGTCTGTCTCCGCCTCCTCCTCTCCAGGCCACCCATGGTGGACAGACTCAAAGCTGGGGTTGTGAGTACCATCTGGGTTGACATCGGCACCAACAAAAAATAAATCCTCTTCATCGTCTTGCTCCTGTTCCTCTTCAGGAGCCAATGTTGCCTGGTCATACTGGCTTTGCTGGCTAGGTACTGCGCTGTTTATATCTGGCTCCATAGCCATCTGCTGGGCTCTCAATGCTTCATTTTTCTGATTAATGAGGGATTCTTTCAGCAGACACAGCATGGGTATAGTGACACTGATGATGGACTGATCACCGCTCACCAGTTTTGTGCAGTAGTCAAAATTATCAAGAACCTCAGATGTGTCAGCGATCCACACCCACTCCATTGTACTAATATGTCGTGGCTGACTGCCGGTCTGACGGGCATGTTGCAACTGATACTCGGATATTGCCCTCTGCTGCTCATTGATCCTCGATAACATATGGAATGTAGAGTTCCATCGTGTCGGCATGTCACAAATGAGTCTGTGGTTGGGCAAATTCAATTGCTTTTGAAGCAATGAAAGTTTTCCAACCGCTGTTGACGAATGACGAAAATGTGCACAAACTCGACGCACCTTCTCCAGTAGGTCAGATAGCTCTGGGTATGTACGCAGGAATTTCTGCACTACTAGATTCAGCACGTGAGCCATGCAAGGCACGTGCACAAGGTTTCCGAGCTTTAGTGCAGCCACTAGGTTACGACCATTGTCGCTCACCACGAGACCGGTCTGGAGTTGGAGTGGGGATAGCCACTCATCTGTCTGTTGCTTCAGACCTTTCAACAGCTCTACTGCAGTGTGCGGTGTGTGACCTAAACAGATCAGCTTCAGCAGAGCCTGTTGGCGTCTTGCTGAAGCACTGCAGCAAACCTCCCAACTTGGCCGTGATGTTGAGGGCAATTGAGGATTGGTCGAGGAAGCGGAAGATGGTGTAGTGGACATATAGGATGATGCAGAGACCCTGAATGAGGTTGTGCCAGCTATCCGTGGCGTGGGTAGGATGTTTGATGTAACACTAACATCGTTTGGCACACTCTCCACAACGTTGATCCAATGCGCGGTGAGCGAGATGTACCGGCCCTGTCCTGAACTGCTTGTACACGTGTCCGTAGTAAGGTGTACTTTCCCGGTTACAGCGTTGGTGAGGGCACGCTTGAGGTTGTTAATGACATGCTCATGTAACGCGGGGATGGCACAACGTGAAAAGTAGTGGCGGCTTGGAACCGAGTAGCGTGGTACTGCCACAGCCAAAAGCTCACGGAAAGAGTCTGTACCCACAAGCCTAAACGGCAACATCTCGACTGCTAACAACTTAGCTATCTGGGCATTTATTTTTTTGGCTAATGGGTGGGAAGAGTGGTATTTCTGCTTCCTTTTGTACAGCTGTGTCACTGATAACTGTAAGGATGTTGCTGACCGAGAACTGTCTGCACTCGTGTTCAGTCTCTCTGCAACCGCTGCTTGTGATGAGTACATATGAGCTGGACCAGCTTCAGCAACACTTGATTGTGACGGACGGATCTGAGTTACCGTGGCAGTCTTTGGGTCAGATGACACTGTTGTGGAAGGCTGCACTTTTGACCACTGAATAGGGTGCTGACCAGCCATGTGCTTCCGCATACTGCTGGTGCTCTGGTTTCCTTTCCCGTGGCCTCTGCTTAGCCTTGCATGGCAGATGGTACAGATGACCACATTTTCTTGAGAAGGCCCATCTTTAAAAAATTTCCACACAGTGGCTGACCGACCTCTATGCTTGACTGTACTCCCTGAGGGATTACTCAGGCCCACATTTGAGACATTTTGTCCAACAGTTGACAAATTTTGAGCCACAGTGGACACATTTTGGGCAACAGTGGTGACTGTTTCAGTTCTGGTGGGAGGAGTAGGCCTTGGTGCCTTTGTTGGTGGGACATACACACTTTCTTCCTCCGTGCTGCTCTGCTGGCTCTGCATCGCAACATTCCACGTGGGATCAGTTGTCTCATCATCAACCCCTTCCTCTTCTAAATCTTCCCGATAACAAGATTGATTTTGCTCCCCAGATGACAAGTGTGTCACTGTCTCATCATCATCATCCTCCAACTCCTGAGACGGTCTAAGACTTTGCTGAAAGACACGTTCATGTGGCCGGGGTGTCTCTAAAACTTGTCCATGATTGGACAATTCTTCATCAAGTATCTCATCTACTACGGAGTCTGGCAAACCGGATTCATGTAAAGGATTATATGTACCAAATAAGTCATCTGAGTGACCCATGTCTGTGTCAACATTTTCATGGGGCTGCTGTTGGTCTGAGGAACTGTGAAGAGGTTGTGGATTAGATGACCCAGCATGGTATGTACCAACAGTAGACACAGTGCTCAAGGAACCTTGAGTGCTGCAAGAACCTGTTGTTGAGGTCTTGTCTGCCAGCCAAGACGTTAGATGGTGTTCGTCTTCCGGCCTCAATACTCGTTTACTTTCCTGACGGGGAAAGTTAGACAGGAGGAACGATCGAACAATCCTCGTCTGTCTGCCCGAACTGGTGGATAGCTGGCCACGACTACCAATGCCTGTACCTCGTCCCTGTCCCTTAGCAACACTTTTTTTGGGATTTGGTTTTTTGGGTGACATTTTATAATTTCTGGTGGCTTTCTGGGGGCTTGTAAAACAAGTAGCAGGTACTATTTCGTGAAAGGTACACACTAGAGGCTAAGATATTTTAAGACAGATGGAAGGTACCGTGCGAGCTGCAGGCAGGACACCGTACAGCAACGCACTGGCACAGGAAAAAATTGTTTAGTACGCAGAACCAGGCACTGTTAGGCTGCGGTGCTGGCTGCGTGCAATGTTACAAGTACCGTGCGAGCTGCAGGCAGGACACCGTACAGCAACGCACTGGCACAGGAAAAAATTGTTTAGTACGCAGAACCAGGCACTATTAGGCTGCGGTGCTGGCTGCGTGCAAGTTTACAAGTACCGTGCGAGCTGCAGGCAGGACACCGTACAGCAACGCACTGGCACAGGAAAAAATTGTTTAGTACGCAGAACCAGGCACTATTAGGCTGCGGTGCTGGCTGCGTAAAATGTTACAAGTACCGTGCGAGCTGCAGGCAGGACACCATACAGCAACGCACTGGCACAGGAAAAAATTGTTTAGTACGCAGAAACAGGCACTATTAGGCTGCGGTGCTGGCTGCGTGCAAGTTTACAAGTACCGTGCGAGCTGCAGGCAGGACACCGTACAGCAACGCACTGGCACAGGAAAAAATTGTTTAGTACGCAGAACCAGGCACTATTAGGCTGCGGTGCTGGCTGCGTAAAATGTTACAAGTACCGTGCGAGCTGCAGGCAGGACACCGTACAGCAACGCACTGGCACAGGAAAAAATTGTTTAGTACGCAGACCAGGCACTATTAGGCTGCGGTGCTGGCTGCGTAAAATGTTACAAGTACCGTGCGAGCTGCAGGCAGGACACCGTACAGCAACTCACTGGCACAGGAAAAAATTGTTTAGTACGCAGAACCAGGCACTATTAGGCTGCGGTGCTGGCTGCGTAAAATGTTACAAGTACCGTGCGAGCTGCAGGCAGGACACCGTACAGCAACGCACTGGCACAGGAAAAAATTGTTTAGTACGCAGAACCAGGCACTATTAGGCTGCGGTGCTGGCTGCGTAAAATGTTACAAGTACCGTGCGAGCTGCAGGCAGGACACCGTACAGCAACGCACTGGCACAGGAAAAAATTGTTTAGTACGCAGAACCAGGCACTGTTAGACTGCAATGCTGGCTGCGTGCAAGTTTACAAGTACCGTGCGAGCTGCAGGCAGGACACCGTACAGCAACGCACTGGCACAGGAAAAAATTGTTTAGTACGCAGAACCAGGCACTATTAGGCTGCGGTGCTGGCTGCGTGCAAGTTTACAAGTACCGTGCGAGCTGCAGGCAGGACACCGTACAGCAACGCACTGGCACAGGAAAAAATTGTTTAGTACGCAGAACCAGGCACTATTAGGCTGCGGTGCTGGCTGCGTAAAATGTTACAAGTACCGTGCGAGCTGCAGGCAGGACACCGTACAGCAATGCACTGGCACAGGAAAAAATTGTTTAGTACGCAGACCAGGCACTATTAGGCTGCGGTGCTGGCTGCGTAAAATGTTACAAGTACCGTGCGAGCTGCAGGCAGGACACCGTACAGCAACGCACTGGCACAGGAAAAAATTGTTTAGTACGCAGAACCAGGCACTATTAGGCTGCGGTGCTGGCTGCGTAAAATGTTACAAGTACCGTGCGAGCTGCAGGCAGGACACCGTACAGCAACGCACTGGCACAGGAAAAAATTGTTTAGTACACAGAACCAGGCACTATTAGGCTGCGGTGCTGGCTGCATAAAATGTTACAAGTACCGTGCGAGCTGCAGGCAGGACACAGTACAGTAACGCACTGGCACAGGAAAAAATTGTTTAGTACGCAGAACCAGGCACTATTAGGCTGCGGTGCTGGCTGCGTAAAATGTTACAAGTACCGTGCGAGCTGCAGGCAGGACACCGTACAGCAACGCACTGGCACAGGAAATTTTTTGTGGAAAAATGGCACCAAAATTATTTGGTAGACTAGTGCCAAAAATAAGAAAAAGCTTAGGATTACAGCTCTGCGGAAAGCTGGGTGAACTAAGCTCTGAGGATGGTGCTGTATTCACTGTAAGGCTGCTCCTATCTCCCTTCCTTACAGTCCTGTACAGCAATCCTCCGTCCTGGTAGTTCTGAAAAGAACTTTTGGGTTATGTGTGAGGAATCTTGACTCCTACACTCCATCCTGTTAGTTCTGAAAAGAACGTTTGGGTTATATGTGACTCCTACACTGCCTAACTGTCCCTAGATCTGCTCCAAGTCTCCCTGCACTAGGTCAGCTCTTCTCAGGAATGTGCCCAAAATGGCGGGGGCAAGCCTTATATACTGCCTTGCCTGTCATAGATGACATAGGCATCACGATGGACAGCAGCCAATCATAGTCCTGACACAACCAAAGCTGCTATGGCATTACTGACTATGATTGGCTAAGATGCTTGTCCTTCTTCACAAGTTTTCTGACCTAACACGCAATGCTGACTAGTAACATAAAAGATTCTGGATTCGCGAGTCTCGAATAGAGAATACAGGACTCGGAATCGCAGACTCGCTAGGATTCGGACTCGTAGACTCGCTCAGACTCGCTGCTGTTTGGGGAGATTCAAGCTATATAGCGATGTGATAGAGCGAGTCTAGCGAGTCTAGCGAGTGAGAGAAAGTAAACTCTGACAAAACTAAGATTGCCATTTACTTGCATTGGACTCGTTACTGAGCGAGTATTCGCTAAAAGACTCGCCGATTACCGAGTCCAGCGAGTCCCTTAAGAATCGCCGAGTAACGAGTCCTAGCGAGTAGACTCGCTCATCCCTAGTGGTCACTAAAAAATGGATTTGTAAATTTTTATTTAAAAATGAGAAATTGTTGATGAACTTTGAACTCTTCTTAACAAATAAAAATTTTGTTTCCAAAATTGTGCTCACGTAAAGTAGACATGTGGGAAAAGTCATTTATTAACTACTTTTTGTGACAGAACTCTCTGGTTTATTGGAATAAAAGTTCAAAAGTTGAAAATTGCAAAACTTAAAAAATTGTCACCAAAATTCAGCTTTTTTCACAAAAAAACGCAAAAAATCATCCTAAATTTACCACTAACATGAAGCCCAATATGTCATGAAAAAACATTCTCAGAATTGTTAGGATCCATTGAAGTGTTCCAGATATAATCTTCATAAAGGGACACTGGTCAGAATTGCAAAAAATGGTCTGGTCATTAAGGTGGAAATTGGCTCCGTCACCAAGGGTATTTAAGGTACCATCACACGCTTCAATTTTAATGAACGATGTTGTTAGCGATCACTTGCATGCACGATCGCTCACAACATCGTTCACATCGCTGGTGAGCTGCCACACAGGTAGACTCACCAGCAATGTGGACCAGCAAGATTGCTGGTAACCATGGTAAACATCGGGTTACTAAACGCCGCGCGGCGCTTAGTAACCCGATGTTTACCATGGATACAAGCTCCCAGCATAGGCTGTGAAGTGCTGGGAGCTTGTTCATCATTGGTCTCTCGATGTCACACGCAGCGATGCTGCGTGTCCAGCTGGCGACCCATGATAGATTTGAGGTCCTGTCCTCAAGTCAAACAATCAACGATCAGCCGACCCGATCTTTGATCGTTAGTAGTGTCACACGCAATGATGTTGTTTCGACATTGTTCAAATGTCACTAAACACGTGACTTTTGAATGATATCAGCAACAATATTGTTACGTGTAACGGTACCTTAAGAGTATCCAGCTGGTAAATCAGTTTACTCTCCAACTGAGATACATAGTAACATAGTAACATAGTTTTTAAGGTTGAAGGAAGACTTTAAGTCCATCTAGTTCAACCCATAGCCTAACATGTTGATCCAGAGGAAGGCAAAAAAAAAAACATGTGGCAACACTAAGCTCCATATTGGGGGAAAAAATTCCTTCCTGACTCCAGATATGGCAATCAGACTAATTCCCTGGATCAAAGCCCTATCAAAGAATCTAGTATATATAACTGGTAATATTATAGTTTTCAAGAAAGGCATCCAGGCCCTTCTTAAATGTTAGTAGTGAGTCACTCATTACAACATCATGTGGCAGAGAGTTCCATAGTCTCACTGCTCTTACAGTAAAGAATCCGCGTCTGTGATTATGATTAAACCTTCTTTCCTCCAGAAAGGATGCCCCCTTGTCCCAGTCTCAGGCCTAAGAGTAAAGAGATCATTAGAAAGGTCTCTGTACTGCCCCCTCATATATTTATACATTATTATAAGATCACCCCTAAGCCTTCGTTTTTCCAAGCTAAATAACCCCAAGTTTAATAATCTGTCTTGGTATTGTAGACCCCTTAGTCCTCTAATGACTTTTGTCGCTCTTCTCTGGACCCGCTCTAGTTCAGCTATGTCTTTCTTATACTCTGGAGACCAGAATTGTACACAGTATTCTAAGTGTGGTCGCACTAGTGACTTGTATAGAGGTAAAATTATGTTCTCCTCATGAGCATCTATGCCTCTTTTAATGCATCCCATTATTTTATTTGCCTTTGCAGCAGCTGCCTGACACTGGTCACTAAATGTGAGTTTGTCATCTACCCATACACCCAGGTCTTTTTCAGTGACAGTTTTGCCCAGTGTTTTACAATTAAGCACATAATTATACCTTTTGTTTCCTCTGCCCAAGTGCATGACTTTACATTTATCCCCATTGAAGCGCATTTGCCATTTAGCAGCCCAAGCTTCTAGTTTACATAAATCCTCCTGTAATATAAAATTGTCCTCCTCTGTATTGATTACCCTGCAGAGTTTAGTGTCATCTGCAAATATTGAGATTCTACTCTATATGCCCCCTACAAGGTCATTAATAAATATATTAAATAGAAGCGGGCCCAACACTGACCCCTGTGGTACCCCACTGTTAACTGTGACCCATTCTGAGTGTGTTCCATTAATAACCACCCTTTGTTTCCTATCACTAAGCCAGTTCTTAACCCACTTACACATATTTTCCCCTATCCCCATTGCCCTCATTTTATGTATCAACCTTTTGTGTGGCACCGTATCAAAAGCTTTTGAAAAGTCCATATACACCACATCCACTGCATTTCCTTGGTCCAGTCCAGAACTTACTTCTTCATAGAAGCTTATCAGATTAGTTTGACAGGAACGGTCCCTCGTAAAGCCATGTTGATAATGGGTCATGAGGTTATTTTTGTTCAGATACTCCAGTATAGCATCTCTTAGAAAACCCTCTAGGATTTTACCCACAGTAGAGGTTAAGCTTACTGGTCTATAATTTCCAAGTTCAGTTTTTGTCCCCTTTTTGAATATTGGCACCACATTTGCTATATGCCAGTCCTGTGGTACAAACCCTGTTTTTATGGAATCTTTAAATATTAAAAATAATGGTCTATCTATGACAGTACTTAATTCCTGCAGCACTCTGGGGTGTATCCCATCCGGGCCCGATGATTTGTCAATTTTAGTGATTTTTAGACGATGCCGTACTTCCTCTTGGGTTAAGCAGGTGACATTTAATTGAGACTTTTTGTTATCACTGATCATATTGTCTGTCATGGGATTTTCTTGTGTAAATACTGTTGAAAAAAAGTCATTTAGCATATTGGCTTTTTCCTCATCCTCATCCACCATTTCACCCAGACTATTTTTAAAGGGGCCAACACCATCATTTCTTAGTTTCTTACTATTTATGTAGTTAAAAAATATTTTGGGATTCTTTTTACTTTCTCTGGCAATGAGTCTCTCTGTCTCAATCTTTGCTGCCTTGATTTGCTTTTTACAAATGTTATTTAATTTTCTGTATTTATTTAATGCTTCATCACTACCTACTTGCTTTAGTTCCCTAAATGCTTTCTTTTTGTCACATATTGCACTTCTTACCGCTTTATTTAGCCATAGTGGTTTCCTCCTATTTCTAGCATGCTTATTCCCATAGGGTATATATTGTGCACAGGTCCTATTCAGGATGCTAATAAACATCTCCCATTTGTGTTGTGTACTTTTATGTCTCAGGACATCGTCCCAGTTTATTGCACTAAGATCATCTCTCAACAGTTGAAAATTTGCCTTCCTGAAGTTTAGTGTCCTTGTGGCCCCTCTACTACACGTCTTAGTAAAGGATACTTGAAAGCTTATTAAGTTATGATCACTATTACCCAAGTGACCTCCAACCCGTATATTTGATATGCGGTCCGGCCTGTTGGTTAATATTAGGTCCAGCAGTGCCCCCCTTCTTGTTGGGTCCTGAACCAGTTGTGAAAGGTAATTGTCTCTCATAATTTTCAAAAACTTATTACCTTTGCTGGAACTGCAGGTTTCTGATCCCCAATGTATTTCAGGGTAGTTGAAGTCCCCCATAATAATGACCTCTCCCTGAGTCACTGCTTCATCTATTTGCTTTATGAGGATATTCTCCTCCACTTCCATTATTGTTGGAGACTTATAACAAACCCCTATCAGTAATTTATTATTTTTTCCCCCTCCCCTTATCTCCACCCACAGGGACTCTACATTTCCATTAGATTCACCTATATTATCACGCAGGATGGGTTTTAAGGATGATTTTACGTATAAACATACACCTCCTCCTCGCCTATTTGTACGGTCATTTCTGAACAGACAATAGCCCTGTAAATTAACAGCCCAGTCATGGCTCTCGTCCAGCCAAGTCTTCGAAATCCCCACCATGTCATAATTATTTTCCAACAAAATCAATTCTAATTCCTCCATTTTGTTGGTGAGGCTTCTGGCATTAGTGAACATGCACTTTATGCATCTCTCTTTACCTCTCTTCCTTCCTACTAGATTGACTGTTCTAACCCCACCCCCCATGCCACCCCCAATTTTATTACTTGTGCCCAGGTTACTATTTACACTATCTTCCCCTCCTATACAATGAATACCCTCCCCCCCAATCCCTAGTTTAAACACTCTTCCAACCTTCTAGCCATTTTCTCCCCCAGCACAGCTGCACCCTCCCCATTGAGGTGCAGTCCGTCCCTAGCATAGAACCTGTAGCCAACAGAGAAGTCGGCCCAGTTCTCCAGGAACCCAAACCCCTCCTTCCTACACCAATTCCTGAGCCACTTATTTATCTCCCTAATCTCCCTTTGCCTCTCTGGTGTGGCCCGTGGTACAGGCAGTATTTCAGAGAATACTACCTTGGAGGTCCTTGCCTTAAGCTTGCAGCCTAATTCCCTGAAATCATCTTTAAGGACCTTCCACCTACCTCTAACTTTGTCATTTGTGCCAATGTGCACCATGACCGCTGGGTCCTCACCAGCCCCTCCCAGTAATCTGTCAACCCGATCAGCGATGTGCCGGACTCGAGCGCCAGGTAGGCAGCACACTGTTCGATGATCCCTGTCTTTGTGACAGATTGCCCTATCTATTCCCCTAATAATTGAGTCCCCCACTACCAGCACCTGTCTGGCCTGCCCTACTCTCCTGTTTTCCCCCTTACTGGAGCAGACACTCCTCTGGCTTTCAGAGGTCATGCCCTGCTGCAGCAGTGCTATCCCTGAACTTACACCCCCCTCATCTGCCAACATAACAAATTTATTGGGGTGTGCCAGATCAGGGCTAGCCTCCCTGGCACCCTTCCCTCTACCCCGCCTTCTAACTGTCACCCAGCTAGCTACCTCACGGTCCTGCAGCTCCATACTACCATCCTCCCCCACATCTATCCCATTGAGCAGCTGTTCAGTGAGCAGCAGACTCCTTTCCATATTATAGAGTTTTTCTTAAGTCTCCACTTCTAAATCCCATTTAAACTACATCTATACCACACATTTTTAAAAGATGAGGGTTGCAGTCATGGAATATTTAGAAAAAAAGGACGTGCAGCATTTTTCAATTGGGAGTCCCTGTGGGGTGAGAGCATGTGTTGATATAGGGTGTGTGTGTGTCCATGGGTGTGTGTATGTGTCTCTGTGTTGTGTGTGTCTCTTTGTGGCATGTGTGTGTGTGTGTTCGGGTGCGTGGTGAGTATCTAATGTTGGGGCTGCACCTTAGCAACTATACACTTGCTGTTACTCTTTGTGTGCATGTGATGTGTATACATATCCCCGTGTGTGGTGAATATTCCATGTCAGGGCCCCACCTTAGTGACTATATGCTGGTATATGCTATTAGTCTTTGGCGCTGTCATTAAGCCCCTCTCATTCACAACTGTCAACTGGTAACTGTCACTTTTTCCCCATTATGTTAATAGGGGCAAAATTGTTTGGTGAATTGGAACACGCGGGGTTAAAAATTTGCCTCATAACATAGCCTATGATGCTGTCGGGGTCCAGACGTGTGACTGTGCAAAATTTTGTGGCTGTAGTTGCGACGGTGTAGATGCCAATCCCGGAAAACATACATACACACATACATACACACATTCAGCTTTATATATTAGATTACTTAAGTGATATTCTTGATGCAGCTCAGGGCCGTGTGGTACTCGGAACTGGGCTTTAAGCAATTCTGGGGAGTCACAGGGGTCAAGACAAGGCTTCTGTAACCATGGGTTAAGTTATTAAGGGAGTTCTTGGCTTGATAGGGAAGGCGGTGATGATAGGGAAGGTTAGTCATGATGCCACCCATGGTTTGTGGCTATTAGTGGCCACCGCTGCTGCAGAACCTCCATGAATGATTGACAAGCAGCTGGGATGGAGCAGCTCCCTGGGGCAGTGGAAGTGGCAAGGGTGTAGGGTGCAGGATTGAGGACGCAAAGCAACAGACAGACTCATGGTTTGTTGATTCCTCAGTCCTTTTACTGGCCTAACTGGAATACCGACAGGTGATGGTATATGGAGTCCTTGCACCTGAGAGCAACTCACCCAACAGGTTCTGAGGCCTCCTTGCTGTGCCTTGTTGGTAGGTCCCTGCTGCTTAAGCTGAGCTGCTGGCCCTCTCTCCTGCTTGGTGCCGGTATGGCAGGCAACTCGAGTCCTTCTCTAGCCCCAAGTCTCAGACGGCTGTTCCTGGGCTATTTATGCTGCTTTGCCTCCGGGCACAGTGTGGCTGGGGAACTTGGAATTCCCCACCTTCTGGTATTAGCTGCTGGGTCATTAGGCCCTGCACAACCTTGGACTCTGGTGTCCGTTTTGTGGCGCTTCTCCTCTGGGGTGATCACAACACCGCTCCACTCCCCAAGCTTTCCTCCACTTCCTCAGACTCCTGATTGGGTCCCTCACTGTAGACTGCACTGTCCTGGGATGTGCTTAGCACTGCTCCAGTCCACAGGATGTCTTCCTCAACCCTCCTAGGAACTGAACTCACTAACTCCACCCCAGACCAGAATTTATAGGGGAGCTCATCCTGAGCCTGGGTTTATATCTCCCCCTTCAGTCCTGGAGGCAGAAAGGTGTTGTGTGCAGTTTCTCTCTGGTGTGGATACCCTATGTTGCTCTAAAGCGTGACACTACCACCTGGGGGCGATAATGACACTGTGGCATATTCTTATTTTTTTTTAAGTCAAATATCCGTCCAGAAAGGTGGGATAATTATTTTATTCATGTTATCCGTGTGCTGAATTTACAGAATTGTAATGTATGTGTAAAGATTTTATGGCATAATGATGATTAATATGGCATCCAAAATTTTTCTCGCACCGTTCAGATTTCTAAAGGTACCTTTACACGCCGCGACGGCAGGCTGGATACATCCCGCTACAGGCTACAAATGTAGCTTGTAGTGCCAATGTAGCCCGTCGTAGCGGCGTCTGAAGACGTGACGATACAGCCGGCAACAGATACATCTGTTTCCTAGCTCTGCTCGAAAACTGATGGCTACAACGCCGATGGTAGCGAGCTGTATCGGCGTGTAAAGAAGCAACGGAAGGGAACTCGGGACAGCCTGCGATGTAGCTGCAATGTAGCTAAGGCGTCACCTAGGCTCCGTGTTACCGCACCCCATCTGCGATCATTGGTGGAAGATGGTGCGGTCCGATTGGTTGTCGGTGCACAGGGCGGCATATTTAAGGAGCTGACGAGTCACACTACACAATTGCTCGAGCGTCAAGTATTAATCAGCCTCCTGCGATGCCTGGCCAATCATGGTATTATTGCTTTGTCCTATCAGCGTACGGACGTCTCGTAAGCCACAATTGTAGCAAGCCTATGTGCTGTCCCTGCTGCACCAGGTACGCCCATAGTAGCTGGTTGTAGCGGTGTGTAAATGAGCTACAGCTGGCTACTTGAGACACCCGGCGATGTAGCTAGCTATAGATGTAGCGTGGCGTAGCGCATCTTGTCGCGGCGTGTAAAGGTGATGCGTTGACCGTTTGTAACCGTTTGAGCGTGCTCGTGCACGTGAAGTAGCGGGATGTATCCAGCCTGCCGTCGCGGCGTGTAAAGGTACCTTTAGTCAAATCCCAGCACACTACGATTTTTTTTCTCAACCCTAAAAGAGCTGAGAACAAAAATGCAGCTCTGCACTGCCTCATTGAGAAATATTGTTCTGTATGCAATTATTTTTTTTATTCGATTGCACTCATTTGATTTATATGCTCGTGTGACGGAGTACTTAACCACATAGCATTTTTTTTTTTACCAGTGTCAACGCAATTCTTCCTTTTTTTCTGATAAACTGTTAATTGAAATTAACACTTTCTGTCTTTTTTGCTTTACAGGAGCAATTTCACAATTTTTCAGCATCTTTACTTTCTTTCTCATTTTCTGATGTGCAATTGATTGAAGCTAAGAAATTGTGTTCACATTTGGTTTACCAGAGGATTTGCTGGGTCAACAAACAAATTCTACTCATTCAGAAAATTACACACTTCGGAGCAAAGTACATATAAGTTTAATAAGTTATCAACAGTTATAGTATTGATCTTAGCTATTATGTCAGGCAGATGCTGCCAAGACTTATAAAATAATGGAATACATTGAAATAACACAATTTTACCTCTTTGCAAGTCAGTAGTGAGATCACACTTAGGCGGCCGTCACACGCTACGATCTCGCTAGCGATATTGTAAGCGATCATGTGCACGCGCGATCGCTTACAATATCGCTCACATCGCTGGTGAGATGTCACACAGACAGACTCACCAGCGATGTGGACCAGCGAGATCGCTGGTAACTATGGTACACATCGGGTTACTAGGCGCCGCGCATCACTTAGTAACCCGACGTGTACCATAGTTACCATCTCCCAGCATAGGCTCTGCCGCTGGGAGATCGTTCATCGTGGTGTTATACACCACGATGAAGCTGTTTGTCAAATCGTTCATCTCAAGATGTGAGGTCCGGAGCTCAGATCTCGATCTTGTGATTTGAACACTTCTCGCTCGTCGTATCTTGCCGTCACACGCAAAGACATCGTTCACGCGATGTTTAATCAGGCGCGTTCAAGCGATATCTTTCAAGATATCGTAGCGTGTGACGGCCGCCTTAGAATATTGTGTACACTTCAGGTCTCCGGTGTATAAGAAAGACATAGCTGAACTAGAGCTGGTGCAGAGAAGAGTGACCAAGGTTATTAGAAGACTGGGTGGACAGCAATACTAAGACAGGTTATTAAACTTGGGTTATTTCGTTTGGAAAACCGAAGGTTTAGGGGTGATGTTATTATAATATACAAATATATGAGGGGACAGTACAGAGAACTTTCTAATGTTCTTTTTACTTTTAGGCCTGCGACTGGGACAAGGGGGCATCCTCTACGTCTGGAGGAAAGAACTTTAATAATATTCACAGATGTGGATTATCTACTCTAAGAGCAGTGAGACTATGGAACTCTCTGCCGTATGATGTAATGAGTGATTTACTACTAAAATTTAAAAAGGGCCTGGATGTCTTTCTTGAAAAACACAAAATTACCAGTTATATATATTACATTACTTGATAGAGCGTTGATCCAGGGAACTAGTCTGATTGCCATCTGTGGAGTCAGGAAGGAACTTTTTCCCCAATTTAGAGCTTAGGCCGGCTTCACACCATGTTTTTTTTGCTGTCAGGTTCTGTCCGGAGTTTTGCAGGAAGCACCGGACAGAACCTGACAGCTCTGGAAAAACAGAACAGGAGGGCAAATATGCCCTCCGATCCTGTTTTCTGCCGGAATCATTAGTGCACACGGCTGCCGCTGTCCAAGTGCTGAAATTTCAGCCTGGAGCTCTCCAGGTGCTGAAATTGCAGCCGTCAGCTCTGTGAGCTGGGCTGTCCAGGTGCTGAACTAGCACGGTTGGAATTTCAAAGCCGCCGCTCGTTCAGCACCCGGCATCTGGGAACCGGAGATTTTCTGTCTGATACAGCGTGATCTGGTGCCCATAGACTACCATGTTATGGGGCATCGGATCACGCCGGATCCGATTTTGTCCTATTTTTGCCCCAGACACAAAAATGCTGCAAGCTCCGATTTTGTGCCCAGGGCAAAAAAAGCAAAATGTGCCTGATCCTCCCAGACAGGACAAAACAGGATGGCAAATAGCTGCCATCCGGCCCCATCTGGCCCCAAAGGAATACTATGGGGCCAAATTTGGATCTGGGGCTGTCCGGTTCACACAGGACAGCCCTGGATCCCTAAAAACGTGGTGTGAAGTCAGCCTTAGTGTTGCCACATTATTTTTTTTCCCCTTCCTCTGGATCAACATGTTAGGCTATTGGTTGAACTAGATGGACTTAAAGTCTTCCTTCAACCTTAAAAACTATATGTAGATTATAAAGTTCTGCTTTATAATACTATTGACAGGAAATAATTGATTTATTGAGACATGCAATGGTAGGTTTCTATGTCTATGAGTAAGAACCTCAATGGTTTGAACAAGTAGTTTTTTTTATGTTTTAATGGCGTATTGTTCTCTATTTTTAACATCTAATATATAATTACCCTAAGGCCACTTCCATCATATTCGGCGCTACTTCCGTCGTCGTGACCGTGGCTGCCTCCCAAAGCCTAACTCGCAATGGATTTGCGAGTCAGCACAGAATACGCTCCACAAGCTTCACTTGCAACTCGCAATGGAGTCATCACACAATACGCTCCACTGTCAAGCTTCACTTGCAATCTCCGGAATGTCTCTCTCTCTCTCTCATTGTACCATCCCCCCCCCACACACTCATAAGACGGGAACTGCTGGCTGCTCCGGAACCCCCCTCCAAACAACCCGCAGCCCCCTCCACTGCCGGCACCGCTCCCGGACGTCTGCAGCAGCCCCAACCCGAAATCCCCCACACACTGCAGGGCACAGACTGCAGGGGGCACAGTGCCGGCCACACACTGCAGGGGGCACAGTGCCGGCCACACACGGGGGGGGGCACAGTGCACGGCACAACGTTGCTGTAGACTGCTGCAGGGGGTTGGCATGGAGGAGCCGGCACTATCCTGCCCTGTGTGTCCTCCCCCTCCTCTCCTCCTAATGCCGGCTCACACACTGCAGAGCTACATTACAAAGGCACCAAGTGTCGTTGTCACGGCCTCATTACTATGTGCAGGGACATCCTGCCTGACACCTCACTGCTGCCCTGGGGCCGGGGAGGAAGACGCCAGGTAAGGGGTTAATGAAACCTCAACTAGGGGGAGAGAGGGAGGGAGGCCCGGCAGGGAAGGGCTTACTGATAGTGGGGCCCCTGTGTGACACCTGCGCTATGAGGAGAAATGCCCGCCAGGGAAGGGGTTACTGACACCTGCACTATGGGTAGGGCCCACACCAGAGGGGACCCCTGTGTCTAACACCCGCAATACCACAACTATGAGGGGGACCAGAGGGGAAGCACTGGCCATAACAAAGAGAACACCTGTCTGTGCCACCTGCAGGACTGCCACTATGATAGGAGGCACAAAAGGGGGGACAGGGGCGCCACAGAGAGACCCCTGTGTGTCACACCTGCAGGACCACCACTATCACAGGAGGAGGCACAAAAGGGGAGACAGGGGCGCCACAGACAGACCCCTGTGTGTGACACCTGCAGCACCAGCAATATCACAGGAGGAGGCACAAAAGGGGAGACAGGGGCGCCACACAGAGACACCTTGGTGTGACACCTGCAGGACCAGCACTATCACAGGAGGAGGCACAAAAGGGGAGACCCCACTCTGACACCTGCAGAACCGCCACTATGAAAGGAGGCACAAAAGGGGGGACTGGGACGCCACATAGAGACCCATGTGTGTGACACCTGCAGGACCAGCACTATCACAGGAGGAGGCACAAAAGGGGGGACAGGGGCGCCACAGAGAGACCCCTGTGTGTGACACCTGCAGGACCACCGCTATCACAGGAGGAGGCACAAAAGGGGGGACAGGGGCGCCACAGAGAGACCCCTGTGTGTGACACCTACACGACTGGCACTATGACAGGAGGCACAAAAGGTGCCACAGGGGCGCCACAGAGACACCCCACTGTGACACCTGCAGGACCGGCACTATAAGACGAGGAGGCACAAAAGAGGAGACGGGGCGCCAAAGAGAGACCCCTGTGTGTGACACCTGCAGGACTGACACTATGAGAGGAGGCACAAAAGGGCCGACAGGGGCGCCACAGACAGACCCCTGTGTGTGACACCTGCAGGACACAAACTATGAGAGGAGGAGGCACAAAAGGGGGGACAGGGGCGCCACAGAGAGACCCCTGTGTGTAACACCTGCAGGACCACCACTATCACAGGAGGAGGCACAAAAGGGGGGACAGGGGCGCCACAGACAGACCCCTGTGTGTGACACTTGCAGAACCGCCACTATGAAAGGAGGCACAAAAGGGGGGACAGGGACGCCACAGAGACCCCTGTGTGTGACACCTGCAGTACTGGCACTATGACAGGAGGCACAAAAGGTGCCACAGGGGTGCCACAGAGACACCCCACTGTGACACCTGCAGGACCGCCACTATAAGACGAGGAGGCACAAAAGAGGAGACGGGGCGCCAAAGAGAGACCCCTATGTGTGACACCTGCCGGACCGGCACTATGACAGGAGGCACAAAAGGGCCGACAAAGGCGCCACAGACAGACCCCTGTTTGTCACACCTGCAGGACCACAACTATGAGAGGAGGAGGCACAAAAGGGGACACAGGGGCACCAAAGAGAGACCCCTGTGTGTGACACCTGCTGGACCGCCACTATGAGAGGAGGCACTAAAGACGGGACAGGGCCGCCACAGACAGATTCGCCAAAGACAGACTCCACTGTGACACCTGAACGACCGACACTATGACAGGAGGCACAAAAGGGGGGACAGGGGCGCCACAGAGAGACCCCTGTGTGTCACATCTGCAGGATCGCCACTATGATAGGAGGCACAAAAGGGGGGACAGGGTTGCCAAAGAGAGACGCCTGTGTGTGACACCTGCACGACCGTCACTATAACAGGAGGCACAATAGAAAAGACAACATAGGAAATAACAGGACACAGCAGAAGCGATGACAGGGGGCACAATAACGGGACCCTTGGGTCTGACACATGCAGGACCGTCACTATTTGGAGGCAACAGAGGTGACAGGAGGCACAACAGAGGGGATGACAGCATGGTGCCAGAGATAAAAGACATGGATGTAATATTACACACTCGAGAGGGTCAGATATCTATTCTAATAAAACCCTAAGACAGCTTCCGTCAATATGTCATCGAAATGACGTCACATCCTGACTGAACCCGCCTGTATACCTAACCAACATTGCCAACCGTTAGCGAGAGCGGGGCTAATACTGCCCCACGGTCGCCATCGCCGCCCTCTCCTGCGCCCCACACCCTCCTGTCTTACACCCCTGCCTGCCACACACCCCCTCACCTTCACACTACTCAGCACTCACCCCCCCACCCCACGCCACGTCCACACACACACACACACGTACACTCCTGGCACAACACTATCGTACCCCTCCCCCACACGCACACTCACTCATGAACATTTCTGCAAAAAAATCATCCCAAACACAGAGCTAAGGAAACTCTCAACTTGTTTCAGTGAAAGAAAATAAAGCTGCTAGAATGACCTAGCCAATTACCAGATCTGAATCTAAAACAAAATTTATGGTAGGATCTAAAGCTCATTGTTCATAAAATGAGCTCATGGAACCTTCAGGGTTTGAAGAGCGTGTGGAGGAATAGGTCAAAATCACACCTGAGCAATGCATGCGACAAGTTTCTCCATATAGGAGACATCATGAAGTTGTTATCACCAACAAAAGCTTTTGTATGAATTACTTTTAGTAAGCATGTTTAATACTTTTTCTCTGTGTAATTTCTCATTATTATACATCCTTAAATTTATGGTTTAACTTCTTTGCCTCTTTGAATTGAATGGTTTGTTACCAACATCTAGTGAGAAATTTTTGTCATCAGTACCTTTATAAATATATTTAGTTAGAAAATTGTTGATGAGTTCAATATTTTTTCACCCACTGTGTGATAGTTCTGGTGATGTATTTGTGTACTGCTGATGGTTCTGGTTACATTTTCCAGTAATGATGAAGGTTATATTTATCCATTCTGATGTTGGTATTAGTGTTGTATTTATTTACTGAAGATGGTTTCAGGGATGCATTCCCTTACCCATGTTTGATCTGGAGTCTCATTCATGTACTGATGGTTTTCATGACATGTGAATGTACTGGTGGCAGTTCCAGTGACATATTTATTTTGTGATTATGGTTCTGGTGCCGTATTTATGTACTGATAATTTCACTGTTGTTTTATTTCTGCACTGATGATGATTTTGGTTTCATATTCATGTACTGATTATGGTTCTTGTGATGAATACATGAGAAAAACCATCCTCACTACATGATTACATCACCAGAGCCATCAGTAGTACATGAAAACAGCATCAGAGCAACCATCACTCTATGTATACATCATTAAAACCACTATCTGAAAAGTAATGTCAACAGAGTCACCATCAGTACATAAATGTTTCATAAAAACCATTGTATGTACAGAAATACAGCACCATAATGACCCCACGTTTTGATGCAAGCTGTATTTGTGAAATGATGCATGCAAAACCATTAGATTTATCTATTTAAGTAAAATGAGATCTGTTTAGTTTCCATTAGGCTTTCCACCAATTGCTGGACAGGTTAATTGAAACCAAAAAGCCTTCATTATATGTAAGCTACATGAGTTTCCATGACTGTCCTTGGGTCTGACATTTAAAATATAGGACGTCAGAGATGAATATTGCTAATTGTCTCTTAAATTGGGTAAATGGTCCACAAACAATGAGTTATTCTAAATTTAACTTTGAAATTACACTCCTTGCTCAAAGGTTCCCTTTAAAACCTTGCTGGATGCCTGGTAGCTCAATCTCTAGGTAATGTGTAAAGAAACCAATGTAACAACAACATAAAGGAGCAGGTGGTTTATTTTAGTAAAGGAAAGTCGTCATTGTCAAGTTGCCAAGTCAAAACAAAACAGGTCAGCACTAATGGAAGAGAAAAACAATAATGGAGTAGAATATTTGCTGTGGTTAGTAAATGGAGTATTTCACAATCCCAATCAGGCACACAGACATTGCTTTACAATAGTCACTCAGTCTAGGTCAATCAAAGCAAATAATAAAATGCAAGTATGGCGGCCGTCACACGCATCAATTTCCTGCACGATATCACTTAAGTGATCTGCTTTTAGATCGCTTAAGCGATATCGTTTGTGCGTCGCTGCGTGTAATCAAGCGATTTTACAATGTAAAATCGCTTGATCGTGACATCGCAGATATGAGAGCCGGAGCTCATATCAAGCGATAAACGCTTGATCAATCTGCATCATCGTGGTGTGTGACACCACGATGAACAATCTCCCAGCGGCACAGCCTATGCTGGGAGATGGTATCTATGGTAAACGTCGGGTTACTAAGCGCCGCGCGGTGCCTAGTAACCCGATGTGTACCATAGTTACCAGCGATCTCGCTGCTCCACATCGCTGGTGAGTCTGTCTGTGTGACAGCTCACCAACGATGTGCGCAATAATATTATCGATCGCGCGTGCATGTGATCGCTAACAATATCGCTCTCAACATTGAGGCGTGTGACGGCCACCTATAAGAGATGAAGGCCACTTTACACACACAGATATCTGTGTCCAACTTCTGAACAGATCTCTGGTTGCAGTGAAATCATGGACACATTGCTCCATTTGTACACAGCCACAAAATGTGTCCATGATTTCACTGCAACCAGAGATCTGTTCAGAAGTTGGACACAGACGTTGGTGTGTGTAAAGTGGCCATGAGCCAGAGTTTGCAGGCATAGACTAATTTTCCAAACTAATACATTAATTAATTACACACTATGTACATTACTTTTATTTTTTACTACATTGGTATTTTTTGGCGAATAAGGTAACAATTCTACAGGTGGTGGTGGGGCTGCTTTAGGGGCCCTGTCACTTTACAAAGCTTCTAACCTATTCCTTTGCTTGAGGAATTGTGGTGACACCATTGATTTTATCTGCCTAGCACAAGAAAATACTTTGTTTCAGCCCTGATCAAAAAGAAAATTATTCAGCTAACTGATCCTTCAACACCTTGACTCCTTGATTATGGGTGGTGCACATTGCTTAGCTCCATGCTCTGTGAAGCAAGAATCTGCAATCATATCAGAAAATAAAGTCCAGCATCATATCCAGAATATATCAAGATAAAAAATTCCTTCTTTATTCTTTCACTAGATGGCGGCCCGATTCTAAAGAATCGGGTAGTCTAGAATCCATATATAGTTTATTTAGTGGGCGGAGCCAGTGATGTGTTGTGAGGTGGGCGGAGCCATGAGCGATCGGCGTGAGGTGGGCGGAGCCAGGGGGAAGTGTTGAGTGGTGGGCGGAGCCAGGCAGGAGAGGCGCAAAGTGCGTGGAGGCAGGCGGGGAACGTGAGATGGGCGGAGGCAGGTGGGAGCGGCGGAGGTGGTGCGGAGCCAGGCGGATGCGTTGCAAGGTGGGCGGAGCCATGAGGGAGCACCGTGAGGTGGGTGGAGCAAAGCGGAAGCGGCGCCAGGTGGGCAGAGCCAGGGGAAGTGTTGAGCGGTGGGCGGAGGCAGGTGGGGAGAGATGTACAGTGGGCAGAGCCAGCGCGAGGTGGGTGGAGCCAGGTGGGAGCTGTGTGATGTGGGCTGAGGCATTCGGGAGCGTGGCAAGGTGGGCGGAGCCTGTTGAGAGTGGGGCAAGGTGGGGAGAGGCTGGCGAGAGTGGGCCGAGGAGCGGTGCAGCAGGATGACGGGATTCGATTTCGGTCTGGTAAGCATACCGGACACTGTATGCAATCTTTCAATTAGTATTCACAAACTGAAACTATCACTCCAATTTTGATTTTGATGCATTAGCACTGTAGTACCACAACACATTCACATTCGGTCACTTTCTATCCCTATAAAGTATGCTCTGAGCTACTATCACTACAAAGTAAAGGCATAAAATCCATGCTGATTGGCTGTGTTAAGCCCCCGTCACACTAAGCGAGATCGCTAGCGAGATCGCTCCTGAGTCACAAGTTTTGTGACGCAACAGCGACCTCAACAGTGATCTCGCTACGTTTGACATGTTCAGAAATACAATTATATATATAATATGGGCTGAAAGTGCACACTCCCAGCTGCAATATGAGAGTTTCCACATCCAAATCGGAGAAAAAGTTTAGGAATCATAGCTCTGTAATGCATAGCCTCCTCTTTTTCAAGGGACCAAAAGTAATTGGACAATGGACTCTAAGGGCTGCAATTAACTCTGAAGGCGTCTCCCTCGTTAACCTGTAATCAATGAAGTAGTTAAAAGGTCAGGGGTGGATTCCAGGTGTGTGGTTTTGCATTTGGAAGCTGTTGCTGTGACCAGACAACATGCGGTCAAAGGAACTCTCAATTGAGGTGAAGCAGAACATCCTGAGGATGAAAAAAAAGAAAAAATCCATCAGAGAGATAGCAGACATGCTTGGAGTAGCAAAATCAACAGTTGGGTACATTCTGAGAAAAAAGGAATTGACTGGTGAGCTTGGGAACTGTAAAAGGCCTGGGCGTCCACGGATGACAACAGTGGTGGATGATCGCAGCATACTTTATTTGGTGAAGAAGAACCCATACCCAACATCAACTGAAGTCCAGAACACTCTCGGTGAAGTAGGTGTATCTGTCTCTAAGTCAACAGTAAAGAGAAGACTCCATGACAGTAAATACAAAGGGTTCACATTTAGATGCAAACCATTCATCAATTCCAAAAATAGACAGGCCAGAGTTAAATTTGCTGAAAAACACCTCAAGAAGCCAGCTCAGTTCTGGAAAAGTATTCTATGGACAGATGAGACAAAGATCAACCTGTACCAGAATGATGGGAAGAAAAAAGTTTGGAGAAGAAAGGGAACGGCACATGATCCAAGGCACACCACATCCTCTGTAAAACATGGTGGAGGCAACGTGATGGCATGGGCATGCATGGCTTTCAATGGCACTGGGTCACTTGTGTTTATTGATGACATAACAGCAGACAAGAGTAGCCGGATGAATTCTGAAGTGTACCGGGATATACTTTCAGCCCAGATTCAGCCAAATGCTGCAAAGTTGATTGGACGGCGCTTCATAGTACAGATGGACAATGACCCCAAGCATACAGCCAAAGCTACCCAGGAGTTCATGAGGGCAAAAAAGTGGAACATTCTGCAATGGCCAAGTCAATCACCAGATCTTAACCCAATTGAGCATGCATTTCACTTGCTCAAATCCAGACTTAAGACGGAAAGACCCACAAACAAGCAAGACCTGAAGGCTGCGGCTGTAAAGGCCTGGCAAAGCATTAAGAAGGAGGAAACCCAGCGTTTGGTGATGTCCATGGGTTCCAGACTTAAGGCAGTGATTGCCTCCAAAGGATTCGCAACAAAATATTGAAAATAAAAATATTTTGCTTGGGTTATGTTTATTTGTCCAATTACTTTTGACCTCCTAAAATGTGGAGTGTTTGTAAAGAAATGTGTACAATTCCTACATTTTCTATCAGATATTTTTGTTCAACCCTTCAAATTAAACGTTACAATCTGCACTTGAATTCTGTTGTAGAGGTTTCATTTCAAATCTAATGTGGTGGCATGCAGAGCCCAACTCGCCAAAATTGTGTCACTGTCCAAATATTTCTGGCCCTAACTGTATCTGTCTATATAGATAAAGTTATTATTTTAGTAAAATCCAAGTAAAACAAATTACAGAGGCTTTGAATTTGTGTAGAGTTTTACATTTCAGGAAATTCGACTCAATTAGATCGTACACAGATCAATTTCTTTACCTCTAGAAAGTATAGCTAGGTAGTAATACCACATAGATTATTATGGATATAACAAGCCATGTTTCTAAGTCAACTTGCACCAATAACAGAGTGGTGACAGATTGGATAGAAAAGCATTTTTGTTTATCATGTTTACATATAATGACCAAAGGTTTAATAGTTAGTAATTAGTTTCTAATAAACACTGTTCTGATAAAATGAACAGCAAGAAAAATTATTGAATGTCATTAATCGATTCAGATATGTTGCTCCAAATAACATAAATCCAGCCTTATCTAAGGAACCTGGAGCACCAAAGATAACATATACACATAGTTGCTTACAGATAGACAAGCAAATAAATAAGATACATTTTTATCTTGCATGTTAAAAAAAAAAATCATATAAACCTTTTTACAAGCGACTGAGCGCTGATGACATGATTTTGTAAATTAGCTAAAAATCTGATAAATCATTTGATGTAGGTATAAAGTACAGGCCTGTTCAAAAGGACATTATCATAATAGCACCACAAGAGACTATTTTTGTGTAGGCTCAAAAGCTAATCTCCCTAATTACTTGAATCAAATAATTAAAAACAACACTATCCCCTAGACCATCAATTCTATATTTTCAAGCCAGATAACAAATTAATTTGTGCAAATGATCTTCCATATGCCATTATGTTTTGGGAATACAGGTTTAGCCTTAAGGATGAGTCAAAATATTCCTGTCAAGCTGGTCCTTTTTCCAAAAGACTGATCTTTTTTGTTTTACAATTGTGACTACAAATTCATTAAATATTATTAGATAATAGTCGTCTGTGGTCTTATGTGTTCACACTTTTCCCTAGAGAAATTACAGTATATAGGAAGAAGCATTTAGTTTTAACCATATATCACATTCACAGCCTAATTCACAATAGATTACCATATTAATATCAAACTTTATAATAGGATCATATGATTTATTCTAAGCATCAACCGAGACATTGAGAATGGTTTGACATGTGTGTTATATTGGTGCCTTTTAATGTCGGCATTGTGATTACACCACCCAGACTGCCCAAGCTGTACTGAACAAAATTTAGATCACTGTATAACATCATCAATGTTCAACAATCAAAGGTCAGTTCAATAATGCCATAGAGGTCCACACTCCATTAATTGTATATCGAACGGCCAAAGGTAGTCAAGTACAGAGAAAGAAAGAAAAGCTGAACAAAATAAGCACATTACAATAAGTTTCTCATTAGAGATAAAGGGAACAATAAAGAATGTTTCACTGGAGGAAGTCCAGTTTAAGACAAGTCTTAACCACTCTATTGCCCTTAGTACCCAGAAAATGATAATTAAATGGTAATTAAAGGGATTGATTACTACAGGACAACATTTTATGAATTGCATAACTGTGTGGCCTAAAAAAAGCTAATGTTTACAGTCCTCCAAATTGGTATTATATATCAAATGTGAACTCTTTGTCGCCTGTTGTCATATGACATTCTTAGTTATGACTACTGCAGTCAATTAATGAATTTTGTTAGGGTGTAGCTATAAGGATTTTATCAGAACAGATGTCCACTCTTACAGCAGGTTGCTGCTTAGCTGCACAGTCACATCTAATAGTTTATTTCTAGTCATGAACCAATATACTCGGCACTATTTATTTCTTGCACTAATAGCACAGTATTCAAGATATTCGTTACTTGAAGATTTCGGCCCTCACTTTGCGAGAATTGTTTTTCCCTCCCCGCATATTTGTAGCCTAATTTTCAGCCACTAAACAATAGGGGATTTCTTGCCAATCATGGTAATGCTGTAGCTATTTTTGATATTACTGTGATTGGTTGAGCGCAGTGAGTCATCGGATCTATATATAACCCACTGACACCATCTTCGACACACTTGATTGGGAGATAGGGTAGTGAGAGCTGCTTTTGGCGAATTGACAGTGTGTCAGTGTGATCCAGTACCAGCTAGAAGACTAAACAAACCACCCTCCTATGGGCTAAATCACAATACCACTGCTAGCTGTGCATAGTGAAGGGAGAGTTTATGGGGTAGGGCTACAAACTTTTTAACAAGCATTTAGGCAGGGTTGATTGCGTTACAATACCTAGTGCTACATAGTATTATAAATAACCCTTTTAAGGGTTGATTCACAATACCACTGTTATCTGTCCTTGTTAGTGCAGATAAAGTTCTGAAGTAGGGATAGAGATAGCAAGGGTTAATTGTGGAACATAATCATTACCTGCTGCTACAAAATCTTGCAAACAGCCTTTTTGTAGTGCTCACTGCGGCGCTGGCATTACCACAGGAGGGAAACCAGTGGCCACAGAAAACCCGACTCTCTGGTGGTCCGGGCTTCAGCTGCTCTTCCTGTTCCTGGCCTGCGTATGTTGCACAGGTCTCCCGGGAGCACGCTTAGGTCGTGTGTGGAACTTGCCCAACTTTTTTAAAGGGCCATAAGTGCTTTTCAACCAATGACTGAGAAGCATAGAATATTTCATGCACCTTCCCCATTTGCAAGGTGCCTGAGCAATGTGCTTCATGCCTTGGTGACATGCTGCTAGTTGTCAGTTCTACATTAACCCCGTTTTTTCCAGAGTCCCATTCATTATCTACCTGTGTTTGTTCCTCCTCCTGCTATGTTTGCCAGTACTTTTTTTGCCAGTGAGAAATAGCCTTGCTGCTGTATCATCAGTGTCAGCCTGCCACCATATCCTCTGTGTCGGTCAGTGTCCGTACAGTGGCTGTGCCTACTGCTCCAGCCGAACCAGTCCTGCTGCTGTACAAACTGATTTTGTCCTGTGCCAGATATCTGGCTTTGCCAATATAAATTGTAGACTGACCCTGTCTGACTCCCGGAGTCAGTTGTCGTGGTAGCAAGATCCCCTGGAGTTGCCCCTAGTGGCTACCTATCAGTTCAAGCAAATCCTCTCCATCTGAGGCTCTAGAGAAGATTTGGTAACCACTTAGGTACGCTCCTCCAGGTCAAGATCAGTGCCTTGACCCAGTGGGCCCACTCCCAGATGCTCACCCCATTGAGCATTCCACCTTTTAAAGAGGTCATTTAAAATAATGCTACTATCTGCCCTTGTTATTGCACGAGTTCTGGATTAAGGATAGACAATGTTTTACCATCAATTAGGTAGGGTTGAATGCGGTACATAATCATTACCTGATGCTAAAAAATCTTACAAACAGCTTTTTTTGGACTCAGACACATGAGCGATTAAATTGGATGAGCACAATGGGAGAAAATCTTGCATTGCACTCTGACCAATGTTAATAAATGAATGACAGGAGATGAATGTTTGTGTTCTGCTTTTTTCTCATCCAGATTTTGGATAGGAAAAAATTTGCAACATGCTAAAACTGGATCTGATAATAATGCGAGACTCACCAAAGCAAGTCAACGGGTGTGATTAAAAATCAAACAGCACATGGACAGCACACATACAGCAAACTGACAGGATAGGGAAAGTGGCACTCACCCTGTTCCTGCCTTAAAATTATTGTTATTTTAAGGAAAGAACAGGGTGAGTGCCACTTTTTCTATTTTTGCAACGTGTTGATAAGTCTGAATCTGAGTGAGCATCGCCTGTTTGCCATATGTCTCTCTCACAGCTATGTTGTCGGTGACTTTATGTCAAATATCCAAGCTGCCTGATGTCTGAACAAGTGGTGCAGAACAATTTTCTTCTCTTTTTTGCTTCAAACACTGACAGCATAAGGAAGGCATTTTTAGCATGGTCTTTCCCATGCTAGAGAAAGGTAGAATAGAAAAGATAGATAGGATAGATAGATGACAGGAATAGCTAGATCATTTTATCAGTCTCCCACTGCTTGCTCCCGGGGCCACCAATAAGGCTTCATGCATATTCACTGCACTGACTGGCAACAGCCAATCACAGACGCTCATGTTCTATGAGAGTGTATTTGATTGTTTGTTGCAATCAGACTGCATTTCTTCAACCTGTACAGTTTATGTGCTTGGGTGCCATACACATTAGCATGGCAAAAAAACTATTGTTATACTGTGCTAAATAAATAAATAAATAAATATATAATGGGAAGAAAATGTGTAGAGCTTTGCTGTATTTTTCAGTCTCAGCACAGATAAAGCAGACAGTTGCGAGCTGCCACCCTCAGCTGCCTTTTATTACCTTGATTGGCAAAAAAAGTGTAGGACTCCGCCCTATTTTTAATTGCTAGCCAAGGTAAAACTTGGCAGCTGAGGGTTGGTATTTTCAGTGGGGTGAGGACCCATCGTTTTAGGGCCCCCCATGCTAAAGAATAGCAGCCTGCAGCCACCCTTGAAAATGGCGCAAGGAAGGATGGCAGAGGGTCCCCAAGTCCAGGTGTGAAAAACTTGTTGCATCATTCCCAGGAAGACTCATGGTTGTACTAGCTCAAAAGGGTGTTTCTACTTAATACTGAGCAGAGTCTGAATAATTATGACCATGTTATATTTCAGTTTTTCTTTTTAAATAAATTTGCAAAAATGTCTACATTTCTGTTTTTTTAAGTCAAGATGGGGTGCAGAGTGTACATTAACATTTTTGAATTTACCAAATGGCTACAATGAACCAAAGAGTGAAACATTTGAAGGGGTCTGAATATGAGCCATACCCACTATATATACTATAATGATTTGCTCACTGAGCGTGTTGGGGGAAACTCAAGAAGCAGGATTGAGGCAAACAGGCACATTTTTACAGTAAAATAAAGTCAAGCAGTTTGTAAACACATCATATACTGCATATAGTGTACAGTTCATTTATAACAACGAAATATTAGAGACATACCAGTCTGTTCCAATGACATGGCAGATACGCCCGCCTGACAGTATCTGCACAGTTCCTTTTAGACACATGGTTACTAGTGATGAGCGAGTACCAAAATGCTCGGGTGCTCGATGCTCGGGCCGAGCATCCCAAGATACTCGTGTACTCGGGCCGAGCACCGAGCCCAATGTTATCCTATGGGAGACCCGAGTATTTTTATGATATGACTCCCGTTAGCATGTAGAAACCCTAAAAATGTCACAAAAGTCTCAGAAGAGTGCTCAAATGATATGGCAACAGCATGGGGAAGACCCCTGTAAGCATTTCTCACTCAAAAGTCACAGCTGTGAACAATGTTGTTCGAGTTTTACGCCATTTTTACGGACTCACCAGAAAAACCTTCCAAGATGACACCAAAAAGAATTTTCATGGCGGAAATGTTAAGGGCACATACCCGATAGTGAGATAGGGCTGGTGTATGTTACTTTTTGCGATTGCATGAAAGATTTTACGTTAAAATATTGTGTGGCACTCCGATGTCCCTGAGAAGAGACGTACATGAAGGCCTCTTGACATAATGTGCCCATTTTGAGGAAGTGGATCTATTGTAATATTTTCCTTTGCCAGGGCAGTCCAAAATTGGGAGGTTCACCAATGCCCCTGGATAGAGACGTGCATGAGGGCCTGTAAACCTGAAGTGCCCATTGTAAGGAAGTGGGTGTATTGTAGTATAGCCCTTTGCCAGGGCAGCCAAAAATTGGGAGGCTCCATATTGTCCCTGGATAGAGACGTGCATGAGGGCCTGTAAACCTGAAGTGCCCATTGTAAGGAAGTGGGTGTATTGTAGTATTACCCTTTGCCAGGGCAGCCAAAAATTGGGAGGCTACACATTGTCCCTGGATAGAGACGTGCATGAGGGCCTGTAAACCTGAAGTGCCCATTGTAAGGAAGTGGGTGTATTGTAGTATAGCTCTTTGCCAGGGCAGCCAAAAATTGGGAGGCTCCACATTGTCCCTGGATAGAGACGTGCATGAGGGCCTCAAAACATTGTTCCCATTGCAAAGGGGTGGGTCTCCTGACCTTGTAATGCCCATTCTGAAAGAATGGGCGAAAAAATTTACCACTTGGGGTATACATGAAACAACGGCCTAACTTTTGTAACGGTCATCATGGTGGCGAACGAGGAGAAGGAGGAGCAGTCCAGCGATTAGCCAAAGTCCAGAAGTGTGTACCCATGGGTGAGTGGATGTACATGGCAAATTCCCGTTACAAAATTTAAATTCCGCTCTCATTTGCTGGTGGTGTGGTGAAGTCTGGCCCAATCCAACCCTTGTTCATCTTGATCAGAGTCAGTCTGTCAGCATTTTCAGTTGACAGGCGGGTACGTTTATCAGTAATGATTCCACATGCTGCACTAAAAACACGCTCTGACAAAACGATAGCGGCAGGGCAGGCCAGGACTTCCAAGGCGTAGAGAGCCAATTCATGCCACGTGTCCAGCTTGGATACCCAATAATTGTAAGGCACAGACGAATGTCGGAGTACAGTTGTTCGATCTGCAAGGTACTCCTTCAGAAAAAAAAAAAAAACTCACCAAATTTTGGCCTCTTATAAATATCATTGCATTTAGCAGGATACTATCAGCCATCTCAGAAGTAAACCATATCTCTCAACACTGATGCACCATCCCCTTCAACCTTGACACGGGGGCGGTTGTGGCACCAGTGACCAACCGTGCCACAAGGAGGAGACAGGTGGTATCACTGGACATGAGATCACTACAGGGCGGCAGCCACTCCAAGAGTGAGGCATAAAGTCAGAAAGCAGCCTATTAATGACGCCCAGCTGTTAGACAAGGCGGGCCGCTCTGCAACAAAAAATGCAACACAAGTGATTGTCGCCCCCTAGAGGACACAGCTGTAGACTGCAGATAGATAAAAAAAATGCAATATAACTCTATAGATGAAAGTGAGGAGTTAGTTTGATATTTTTGACCAAAATAGCGTAAACTCGTAGCCCCCGTCACGGACCCTCACGCCTGTGCATTGGTGTTGAGAGATATGGGTTGCTTCTGAGGTGGCTGATAGAATCCTGCTAAATGCAATGATATTTATATTTATTCTATGTACCAATTCGGTGATTTTTGTCTAAGGTACTCCTTCAGCATTTGGGCAAACTTACCATTTCTTGTGGCACTCCCCTGCACCTCAGGCGCTGTGGTACGTGAGGGGCTTAGAAAACTGTCCCACATCTTAAAGACTGTTCCCCTACCTCTAGCAGATTGGACTTTTTCCCCTCTCGGCCAGATGCCTTGGTTGTCCACCGATTCCTGACCTATGCCGCTAGCGTTTTGTGAGGGGAATGCTTTGCCTACTTCCGCGACTATGGCCTTCTGGAACTGCTGCATTTTGGCTGACCTCTCCGCCTCAGGAATAACAGACATAAAGTTCTCCTTATAGCGTGGGTCTAACAGTGTTACCAACCAGTAATGATTGTCGGCCAAGATGTTCTTAACGCGAGGGTCACGAGTCAGGCAGCTTACCATAAAGACAGCCATGTGCGCCAGACTCTTAACAGCCATCACTTCAGTGTCCTGACCAACACGATGACTGAACACGCTGTCCTCCTCCTCATCCTCCTCCTCATGTCCCCTGTCCTCTGGCCAGCCACGCTGAACCGAGGGTATGACTGGTGTGCATGTCATATCCTCAATTTGGCCGGAGAGTTGCTCCATGTCTTCATCCTCCTCCTCCTCCTCGTCATAGTCCTCCACTGCACGTTGTGATGAGATGAGGCTGGGCTGTGTGTTATCACCCACACCCACTACTGTTTATAGCTCCAACTCATCGCGCTCCGCCTGCAATGCATCATGTTTGTCTTTGAGCAGAGACCGTTTTAGAAGGCAGAGAAGCGGTATGGTGACGCTAATAATGGCGTCATCACCGCTCACCATCTTGGTGGAGTCCTCAAAGTTTTGGAGGACGGTACATAGGTCGGACATCCATCTCCACTCCTCAGGTGTTATGTGTGGAGTTTGACCCATTTCCCGACGGCTTAGGTGATGCAGGTACTCAACAACTGCCCTCTTCTGCTCACAAGTCCTGACCAACATGTGCAGAGTTGAATTCCAACGCGTGGGGACATCACACACCAGTCTGTGAGCCGGAAGCTGCAAACGCCGCTGAAAGCCGGTAAGGCCGGCTGAAGCAGTAGGTGACTTTCGAAAATGTGCAGACAGGCAGCGAACTTTTACGAGGAGATCAAACAGCTCTGGGTATGATTTTAGAAACCGCTGAACCACGAGGTTGAGCACATGGGCCACGCATGGAACATGTGTCAGCTGGCCTCGCCTCAAAGCCGCCACCAGGTTCCGGCCATTGTCGCACACGACCTTTCCTGGCTTTAGGCTCAGAGGTGTGAGCCAGTGATCTGCCTGCTGTTTCAGAGCTGTCCACACCTCTGCATTGTGGGGTTTGTCACCTATCCATATTAGCTTCAGCACAGCCTGTTGCCGCTTCGCCGAGGCAGTGCTGCAGTGCTTCCAGCTTGGGACTGGTGTGGAGGGTAAAGTGGATGAGGATGCGCAGGAGGAGGAGGCTGAGGAGCATGACATTCCTGAGCTGTAGACTGTGGGTGAAACCCTGGTAGGACCTGCAATCCTTGGTGTGGGAAGGACGTGTTCCGTCCCACGCTGAGACTGGGTCCCAGCTTCTACAATATTAACCCAGTGTGCCGTCACCGAGATGTACCGGCCTTGCCCACAAGCACTTGTCCACGTGTCTGTGGTTAGGTGGACTTTGGCTGAAACAGCGTTGTTCAGGGCACGTGTGATGTTTTGTGACACGTGGTTATGTAATGCAGGAACGGCACACTGGGAGAAATAGTGGCGGCTGGGGACCGAGTAATGTGGGACAGCGGCTGCCATCAGGTCGCGGAATGCTTCTGTCTCCACAGCCTAAAAGGCAGCATTTCCAGCGCAAGCAGTCGTGAAATGTTAGCATTTAGAACTGTGGCATGTGGGGCGTTGGCAGTATATTTGCGCCTGCGTTCAAAAGTTTCGTGCATGGATAACTGAACGCTGCGCTGGGACAAGGACGTGCTTGATGATGGTCTTATTTCTGCGTGGGCAACTACAGGTGCAGGGCAGGAGGCTTGTTCACATGCAGCATCGACAGGGGATTGGCTCGCACGCACAGCACCCGAAGACGTAGCAGTGACATCAGCAAGCACTGCTCCTCGACTCTGTTGTACATCCCACAAAGTCGGGTGCTTGGCTGACATGTGCCTGTTCATGCTGGTGGTGGTCAGGCTGCTAGTTTTGGTACCCCTGCTGATGCTGGCATAGCAGGTGTTGCAAATGGCCTTTTTAGAATTATCTGGAGCCAACTTAAAAAACTTCCAGACTCGGGAAGACCTAACATTAGTACAGGCACCTTGTGTCGTGTTGTTGTTCTGGGGAATGGTTGCCTGACTTCTGTCTGGGTCCACCACCCTGCTTCTTACTGCCTGTTGTGATGCTAAGCCTCCCTCCCCCTGTGCACTGCTGTCCTCGCTCTTCATCTCCTCCTGCCAGGTTGGGTCAGTTACTGGATCATCCACCACGTCGTCTTCCTCTTCCGCACCCTGCTCCTCCTCCTCACTTCCTGGCAATCGTGCCTCATCATCGTCCACCCCTTGTTGAGACACGTTCCCACCGCTGCCTTCGTGAGACCGTGGCTGCTCAAATATTTTGGCATCGGTACATACGCTCTCCTCATGACCCACTTCAACAGGAGCTGGCGAGAGGCCAGAATGTGTGAATGGATATGTGAACAGCTCTTCAGAGTGTCCAAGTGTGGGATCAGTAATGTCCGTGGACGTGTACTCGGCCTAGTGGTAGGAAGGAGGATCAGGTTGTAAAATGTGCGGAGCAGTATCACGGCTACTGACACTTGACCGTGTGGAAGACAGGGTGTTGGTGGTGGTTAGGGATGGGCGAGTCTACTCGCTAGGACTCGGGACTCGGCGATTCTGAAGGTACTCGCAGGACTCGTTACTCGGCGAATCTCCCAGCTTGGACTCGCACAGTGACGAGTCCAATGGAATTCAATGTCAATAAGCTTGACTCTTCACAGATACCCGCTGTCAGCAGCGAGTCTGAGCGAGTCTACGATTCCGAGTCCTACGAGTCTACGATTCCGAGTCCTGTATACTGTATTCGGGAGTCGGACTCTCGAATACAGAATCTGTTATGTTGCGAGTCAGCACAGCGTGCGTGTTAGGTCAGAAAACTTGTGAAGATAGCCAATCATAGTCAGTAATGGCATAGCAAAGTTGGTTGTGTCAGGACTATGATTGGCTGCTGTCCATCGTGATGCCTATGTCATCTATGACAGGCAAGGCAGTATATAAGGCTTGTCCCCGCCATTTTGGGCACATTCCTGAGACGATCTGACCTAGTATAGGGAGAGAGAGATATATGCTGGAGCAGATCAGGGATTGTCAGTGTAGGGAAGATTCCTTATATTAACCCAAAAAGCTCTTCTGAAAGCTAGGAGGAGGACGGAGTAGTGCTGTGTAGGCAGGCAGGCAGGGAGGGAAGGAAGGAGAAGCCTTAGAGTGCACACAGGACGGACCTCATAGCTTAGCTTACTCACTCAGCTTTGCTAACAGCTGCAGTCAGAGGCTTAGCTGAGGTGCTGTTTCCTTTTTGTTTTTGCACCAGATCGATTTTTGTTCCTAATAAGCCATAGAGCGTTATTTTTTCTGTGGCAGACCAGTGCGTTGCTGCTAGCACGTACACCACCTTAGGGAGTGTAGTGTGCGGCTTCACTGCCAAGTGTGAGCGCGCACACTTACCCCGCCAGCAAGTGACGCATTCAGCAACACCTAACCACATCTCGGTGGCTGTGCGCACTTCAAACCAATTTTTTTAGGGAGTGTAGTGTGCGGCTTCACTGCCAAGTGTGAGTGCGCACACTTACCCCGCCAGCAAGTGACGCATTCAGCAACACCTAACCACATCTCGGTGGCTGTGCGCACTTGAAACTAATTTTTTTAGGGAGTGTAGTGTGTGGCTTCACTGCCAAGTGTGAGCGCGCACACTTACCCCGCCAGCAAGTGACGCATTCAGCAACACCTAACCACATCTCGGTGGCTGTGCGCACTTGAAACTAATTTTTTTAGGGAGTGTAGTGTGCGGCTTCACTGCCAAGTGTGAGTGCGCACACTTACCCCGCCAGCAAGTGACGCATTCAGCAACACCTAACCACATCTCGGTGGCTGTGCGCACTTCAAACCAATTTTTTTAGGGAGTGTAGTGTGCAGCTTCACTGCCAAGTGTGAGTGCGCACACTTACCCGCCAGCAAGTGACGCATTCAGCAACACCTAACCACATCTCGGTGGCTGTGCGCACTTGAAACTAATTTTTTTAGGGAGTGTAGTGTGCGGCTTCACTGCCAAGTGTGAGCGCGCACACTTACCCCGCCAGCAAGTGACGCATTCAGCAACACCTAACCACATCTCGGTGGCTGTGCGCACTTGAAACTAATTTTTTTAGGGAGTGTAGTGTGCGGCTTCACTGCCAAGTGTGAGCGCGCACACTTACCCCGCCAGCAAGTGACGCATTCAGCAACACCTAACCACATCTCGGTGGCTGTGCGCACTTGAAACTAATTTTTTTAGGGAGTGTAGTGTGCGGCTTCACTGCCAAGTGTGAGTGCGCACACTTACCCCGCCAGCAAGTGACGCATTCAGCAACACCTAACCACATCTCGGTGGCTGTGCGCACTTCAAACCAATTTTTTTAGGGAGTGTAGTGTGCGGCTTCACTGCCAAGTGTGAGTGCGCACACTTACCCCGCCAGCAAGTGACGCATTCAGCAACACCTAACCACATCTCGGTGGCTGTGCGCACTTGAAACTAATTTTTTTAGGGAGTGTAGTGTGTGGCTTCACTGCCAAGTGTGAGCGCGCACACTTACCCCGCCAGCAAGTGACGCATTCAGCAACACCTAACCACATCTCGGTGGCTGTGCGCACTTGAAACTAATTTTTTTAGGGAGTGTAGTGTGCGGCTTCACTGCCAAGTGTGAGTGCGCACACTTACCCCGCCAGCAAGTGACGCATTCAGCAACACCTAACCACATCTCGGTGGCTGTGCGCACTTCAAACCAATTTTTTTAGGGAGTGTAGTGTGCGGCTTCACTGCCAAGTGTGAGTGCGCACACTTACCCCGCCAGCAAGTGACGCATTCAGCAACACCTAACCACATCTCGGTGGCTGTGCGCACTTCAAACCAATTTTTTTAGGGAGTGTAGTGTGCGGCTTCACTGCCAAGTGTGAGTGCGCACACTTACCCCGCCAGCAAGTGACGCATTCAGCAACACCTAACCACATCTCGGTGGCTGTGCGCACTTCAAACTAATTTTTTTAGGGAGTGTAGTGTGCGGCTTCACTGCCAAGTGTGAGTGCGCACACTTACCCCGCCAGCAAGTGACGCATTCAGCAACACCTAACCACATCTCGGTGGCTGTGCGCACTTGAAACTAATTTTTTTAGGGAGTGTAGTGTGCGGCTTCACTGCCAAGTGTGAGCGCGCACACTTACCCCGCCAGCAAGTGACGCATTCAGCAACACCTAACCACATCTCGGTGGCTGTGCGCACTTGAAACAATTTTTTTAGGGAGTGTAGTGTGCGGCTTCACTGCCAAGTGTGAGTGCGCACACTTACCCCGCCAGCAAGTGACGCATTCAGCAACACCTAACCACATCTCGGTGGCTGTGCGCACTTCAAACTAATTTTTTTAGGGAGTGTAGTGTGCGGCTTCACTGCCAAGTGTGAGCGCGCACACTTACCCCGCCAGCAAGTGACGCATTCAGCAACACCTAACCACATCTCGGTGGCTGTGCGCACTTGAAACTAATTTTTTTAGGGAGTGTAGTGTGCGGCTTCACTGCCAAGTGTGAGCGCGCACACTTACCCCGCCAGCAAGTGACGCATTCAGCAACACCTAACCACATCTCGGTGGCTGTGCGCACTTGAAACTAATTTTTTTAGGGAGTGTAGTGTGCGGCTTCACTGCCAAGTGTGAGCGCGCACACTTACCCCGCCAGCAAGTGACGCATTCAGCAACACCTAACCACATCTCGGTGGCTGTGCGCACTTGAAACTAATTTTTTTAGGGAGTGTAGTGTGCGGCTTCACTGCCAAGTGTGAGTGCACACACTTACCCCGCCAGCAAGTGACACATTCAGCAACACCTAACCACATCTCGGTGGCTGTGCGCACTTCAAACCAATTTTTTTAGGGAGTGTAGTGTGCGGCTTCACTGCCAAGTGTGAGTGCGCACACTTACCCCGCCAGCAAGTGACGCATTCAGCAACACCTAACCACATCTCGTTGGCTGTGCGCACTTGAAACTAATTTTTTTAGGGAGTGTAGTGTGCGGCTTCACTGCCAAGTGTGAGCGCGCACACTTACCCCGCCAACAAGTGACGCATTCAGCAAACACCTAACCACATCTCGGTGGCTGTGCGCACTTCAAACCAATTTTTTTAGGGAGTGTAGTGTGCGGCTTCACTGCCAAGTGTGAGTGCGCACACTTACCCCGCCAGCAAGTGACGCATTCAGCAACACCTAACCACATCTCGGTGGCTGTGCGCACTTCAAACTAATTTTTTTAGGGAGTGTAGTGTGCGGCTTCACTGCCAAGTGTGAGCGCGCACACTTACCCCGCCAGCAAGTGACGCATTCAGCAACACCTAACCACATCTCGGTGGCTGTGCGCACTTCAAACCAATTTTTTTAGGGAGTGTAGTGTGCGGCTTCACTGCCAAGTGTGAGTGCGCACACTTACCCCGCCAGCAAGTGATGCATTCAGCAACACCTAACCACATCTCGGTGGCTGTGCGCACTTCAAACCAATTTTTTTAGGGAGTGTAGTGTGCGGTTTTCACTGCCAAGTGTGAGTGCGCACACTTACCCCGCCAGCAAGTGACGCATTCAGCAACACCTAACCACATCTCGGTGGCTGTGCGCACTTGAAACTAATTTTTTTAGGGAGTGTAGTGTGCGGCTTCACTGCCAAGTGTGAGCGCGCACACTTACCCCGCCAGCAAGTGACGCATACAGCAACACCTAACTCCAACTCGGTGACTGTGCATTCGTCAACAATGTCTCAAAAAAAAAACAATTAACAAAAAGGATGTTGCAAAGGGACAGGGACGAGGTCGTGGCCGCAGCAGTCTTGCCCAAGAAGGCACTGGTACAAGTACACAGCCTAGGATTGATAGAACGTCATTTTTTCTACCTAGAAATCCCAGTACTCAAAGAAAACGTGTGTTGAGGCCGGATGAGCATGACAAGATAACATCTTGGATGGCTCAGACGCCCTCGACCACTGGTTCTTGCAGTACGCAATCATCCGTGGCAAGACATTCTAGTGTCGCTACAGACAATGCAGCGCCATCCAATCCTCAAAGTCTTCATATTGCCTCAACCCATCGGCAGCCAGAGGAAAATTTGGATATGGACCATGGTCACTCGGATGACTTATTCGGTTCTTATCAAGGAGTTTCTTTGTCACTGCCTGACGAGATACTTGAAGTAGACGAAATGTCTACTCATGGCCAAAGTTTGGAAGTACCGCGTCCTGAAGAAAGACACTTTCACGAAATGCAAACAGTATCTCAGGAGGTGGATGATGATGAGGATGATGAGACACACATCTCATCTGGCCAGCCTGCTCAGTCAGTTTATCCAGAATCCTTTGAACTGGAAGGGGTGGATGATGACACCACAGATCCTACCTGGATTGCTGAATTGCATAGCCAAGAGAGCAGCCAGGAGGACGAAAGTGGCTATGTACCACTGGCAAAATCACAAAGGCGTACTGTCTCAAGAACACAAACTGTGAGAACAGTTGCCCAAATAGCGTCAACTGTGGCACAAACTGTGCCAACTGTTGCACAAACTGCAAACACAGTTGCCCAAAATGTGTCCACAGTTGGTGTTGAACAGAGTCATCCTCCTCTTCCTCCAATTAAAAATAAAGGACGAACAGCCAGTGTGTGGCAATTTTTTAAGGATAGCCCAACAGTACCAAATATGGTTATCTGTAAGATGTGCCAGGCAAGGCTTAGCAGAGGCACGGTAAAAGGAAACCAGAGCACCAGCAGTATGCGCAAGCATATGTCTCTTAAGCACCCAATTCAGTGGGCACCCTATCAGGGTTCAAAATCAGTGCCTTCTCATCCAAACACTTCCAGGCCACCTCAGATCCATCCTTCACCAGCAAGTCTTCAGGCTTCAGCTCCTGCTCAAGCGTACTCCTCCCAAGGTGCTTTACAAGACAGACATGACAGTAGTCAATCCTCTTGTCAGTCTGGTCCAGACGTGCAGTTGTCTGTGCCACAGCTGTATGAAAGACAGCGGAAGTTCCAACCGACACACCCATATTCCCAAAAAGTGACTGCGAAAATAGCCAAGTTGTTAGCTGTGGAAATGCTGCCGTTTAGGCTTGTGGGTACAGAGTCTTTTCGGGAGTTGATGGCTGAGGCAGCACCACGATACTCTGTACCCAGCCGCTACTTTTTCTCACGTAGTGCCGTTCCCGCCTTACACCAGCACGTGGTTAACAACTTAAAACGTGCTTTAAACAAATGCTGTCACCGCAAAAGTCCACCTAACAACGGACACGTGGACAAGTAGTTGTGGACAGGGCAGATACATTTCACTAACGGCTCACTGGATCAACCTGGTGGAGAGTGTCCCAACTTCTAAAACTGTACCATCTGACATACTTCCAACTCCAAGAATAGCGGGCCCAACATCATTCCGGGTGTCTGCCTCCTCATATATGTCCAGTGCCCAATCTGCTTCTGCCACTTCCTTGTCCACTGCTGAGCCTCACGCACCATCACGTCCGAGTTGGGAGCTTTGCAGTACTGCTTCTGCAAGGCGACAACAGGCTCTTCTGAAGCTTATCTGCCTAGGTGACACACGTCACACTGCAACAGAGTTGTGGAAAGGTCTCAAGCAACAGACCGATGAGTGGCTGGCCCCACTGGAACTACAACCAGGTCTAGTTGTGAGCGATAATGGTGCAAACCTTGTGGCGGCAATAAAGCACGGTAAACTTGTACATGTGCCTTGCATGGCTCACGTCCTGAACCTGGTAGTTCAGAAATTCCTCAAAATATACCCAGAGTTATCTGAGCTACTGGATAAGGTGAGGCGAATTTGCGCCCACTTTAGACATTCGTCCACAGCAGCTGCAAGTCTTTCAGCCCTTCAAATCCAATTTAACTTGCCGAAACACAGGCTAATTTGCGACATGCCTACGCGATGGAACTCCACCTTCCATATGCTGGCAAGGTTTAATGAGCAGCAGAAGGCAATAGCGGAATTTCAGCTGCAACATGCCCGTCAACCTGGAAGTCATACCACACACATCAGTACTTTCGAGTGGGTCTGGATCGCTGACCTTTGCGAGTTGCTGGATAACTTCGAATACTGTACCAAACTTGTCAGTGGGGATCAGTCGATTATAAGTCTCACCATCCCCATGCTCTGCCTGCTCCAAGAATACCTATTGAATCTCAAAACAGATGCTTTGAGAGCACAGCGGATGGCTATGGAGCCAGAATTGAACATCGCTGATCCTAGCCACCCAAGCCAATATCAGCAGGCTACATTGGTTCAGGAAGATGGTGATGAGGGTGATGATGAAGAAGATTTATTTTTCTCTGGTACTGATGTGAACCCTGATGGGACTCCCAACCCTACGTTTATGTCGGTACAGCATGGGTGGGCTGAAGAGGAGGAGGCGGACACCGATTTAGAGGCCACGACGCATAGTGATCTTCATTCTGTTGTAACCGAGGAGATGAGTCTTTGCAGCTTAGCACACATGGCTGAAGTAATGTGTCAATGTGTCTCCAAAGATCCACGCGTCATACACATCTATGACAGCGACCTCTACTGGTTGTCAACGTTTTTGGACCCACGGTACAAAGACAAATTTCAGTCGCTGCTGTCGCACTCATCCAGGGGCTTAACGATGGATCATGTAAAGAGGGTTCTTCTTGATATTTTGCTGGCAATATCACCGTCTGAATCCGCTATACATCGAAGAACCAGCTCTTTCCAACAGCAGCCTTTGGTTGGGACACAAACGCCATCAATGACAAGAAGAGGTGGGGGTAAGATGTCCGCCAACTGGGCGATGTTCAACAGACCTTCCAATCAAGAACGGGATTTGCCTACGGTGACCTTGAGTAGGAGACAACAATTGTCCAACATGGTGCAGCAGTATCTCAGTGACAGTACCAGCTTCCTAACCGACCCTTCTGTACCCTTTAATTACTGGGTTTCCAAGCTGCACACTTGGACTGAGCTGTCATTGTATGCCTTGGAGGTGCTGGCATGCTCAGCTGCTAGTGTGACATCAGAGCGTGTTTTCAGTGCCGCTGGGGGTATAGTCACTGATAGAAGGTCCCGCCTCACCACAGAAAATGCCGACAGGCTCACTCTAATTAAATTCAACAAGGATTGGATATCATCACAGTTCCTAAGCCCTCCTGACGACAGTACACAATCCTAGATTAACCTAATCATAATTTATATGATTGGGATATTGCGCTGTTAACAATATGCCCATTTTGGACAGGAATTAATGACATGTCCCTTAGCTCTGTTGAATTCATTCGGCACCCAGTCCAAGGAATAATATGCTATGGGCCAAGCGCCCTGCTTTATGTAAAAAAATACTTTATTAAGCCCTTTGGGCTAATTTTTTGAGGCACCAAGCCTAGGCCTGCATAGTTGGCCTTGCTTGTTCTATGCTCCTAGTACAAGCAATAATATGCTATGGGCCAAGCGCCTGCTTTATTTAAAAATATACTTTATTAAGCCCTTTGGGCTAATTTTTTGAGCCACCCAGGCTAACAAGCTTATCATGGTTTGGGAGACCCCTGGCTAACAAGCTTTTTATGGCCCTTAGGCCTACATTTATACCAAAAATGGCAAACAGCTCCTTCGGCTAATTTTTTGAACCACACAGGCTAACAAGCTTATCATGGTTTGGGAGACACCCTGGCTAACAAGCTTTTTATGGCCCTTAGGCCTACATTTATACCAAAAATGGCAAACAGCCCCTTGGGCTAATTTTTTGAGCCACCCAGGCTAACAAGCTTATCATGGTTTGGGAGACACCCTGGCTAACAAGCTTTTTATGGCCCTTAGGCCTACATTTATACCAAAAATGGCAAACAGCCCCTTGGGCTAATTTTTTGAGCCACCCAGGCTAACAAGCTTATCATGGTTTGGGAGACACCCTGGCTAACAAGCTTTTTATGGCCTTTAGGCCTACATTTATACCAAAAATGGCAAACAGCCCCTTGGGCTAATTTTTTGAGCCACCCAGGATAACAAGCTTATCATGGTTTGGGAGACACCCTGGCTAACAAGCTTTTTATGGCCCTTAGGCCTACATTTATACCAAAAATGGCAAACAGCCCCTTGGGCTAATTTTTTGAGCCACCCAGGCTAACAAGCTTATCATGGTTTGGGAGACACCCTGGCTAGCAAGCTTTTTATGGCCCTTAGGCCTACATTTATACCAAAAATGGCAAACAGCCCCTTGGGCTAATTTTTTGAGCCACCCAGGCTAACAAGCTTATCATGGTTTGGGAGACACCCTGGCTAACAAGCTTTTTATGGCCCTTAGGCCTACATTTATACCAAAAATGGCAAACAGCCCCTTGGGCTAATTTTTTGAGCCACACAGGCTAACAAGCTTATCATGGTTTGGGAGACACCCTGGCTAACAAGCTTTGTATGGCCCTTAGGCCTACATTTATACCAAAAATGGCAAACAGCCCCTTGGGCAAATTTTTTGAGCCACACAGGCTAACAAGCTTATCATGGTTTGGGAGACACCCTGGCTAACAAGCTTTTCATGGCCCTTAGGCCTACATTTATACCAAAAATGGCAAACAGCCCCTTGGGCTAATTTTCCAGGCACCAATCCTATGCCTGCATCGTGGGCGTTGCTTGGACTATCATCCTGCTGGAGCCTGTTGAAGGGTCCCACTGTGCGCTCCATACAAAACGCGTAGACGCGATGTGTAGCATGTAGACGTCCCAGCCTCTCACATGTGTGTTCATAGTCTTGTTGCCATAGCGAGGCATAAAGTAACCCCCCAAACACAGGCACTGTTTGTCAGCAACAGTTGTATGTGGAGTCATAATTTGACACTTAGTAACCAAGGTGACTTCATGCGCCATGCGGGCCGTAAAGTACTTGCTAATGATGCTCTCTCCCCTGTCCCCCACGCCAAATGTCTCGGGGTAATCCTTGACTCCTCCCTCTCCTTCAAGCCCCACCTGTAGTCCCTAACCAAGTCCCTGTGACTCCAACTCAAAAATATTTAACCAATTCGGTCGTTCCTCAATCCTGACACTGCTGAAACACTCATAAATGCCCTCATCATCTCCCGCCTTGACTACTGCAACCTCCTTCGCATAGGTCTCCCTGCCAACTCTCTTGCACCTCTCCAATCTATACTAAACTCTGCTGCACGACTAATCCATCTGTCCTCACGCTACTCCCCTGCCTACCCCCTCTGCCAAGCCGTTCACTGGCCCCTCCGGCCCACAGAGAGCTCACTTTAAAACACTGACCATGACATTCAAAGCCTTACACAACCTATCCCCACCATACATCTCCGACATGATCTCCCGATACCATCCCTCACGCAACCTGCGTTCATCCCAAGAACTTGTCCTACAGTCCACCCTCATCTCCTCTTCCCACAACCGCATACAGGATTTCTCCCGGTCATCCGCCATGCTATGAAACTCCCTGCCCCACCTCATCAGTCAGTCGCCTACCCTCTGAACCTTAAAGATACTTCTAAAGACTCACCTCTTCCGACAGGCCTACAACCTGCCATGAGACCCCGCTACACGCCCCACGACCGACACCTTCCCCACCCTATTGTATCCCCACCCACCCCTCGTAGAATGTGAGCCCACGCGTACAGGGTCCTCTACTATTGTACCTGTATGACCTTATTGTCTATGTTTATTGTACTTGTCCTTGTCTACCTTTTCCTCCTGTAAAGCGCCATGGAACCTATGGGCGCTATATAAATAAATAATTATAATAATTATGATGACTTGAAGCCCAACCACAAAAAAAACTCCACATTCATTCCTTGAGAAAAGACAGACACAAAGCTGGTTTTTAAAACTGTGTTTAAAAAAAAAAATGGCAGCACTGTTTGGACATTCCCAAAAATACTACCTTTTACAATTAAGGTATTACCCAACAAATGGAGCCCTACAGGTCCTGGTAGGTGGGCTGTCCGTCCTGCAAAAGGTCAAGGGCCCCACGTATGGCCTGGCCGAACCCTTCAGGGTGGATCCTCTGAACAGGTGTAGGGAACGGTGGTAGGTCCCTGTTAGCTGGCCACTGGCAGTGAGGCAAAGCCCTGTGGGGTGGCACATGGCTGTCCCGTGTTGTGGGCCTGCCTAGCCTGTTAGAGGCCGATATTTGCCACCCATCCAAATATTGGAACACATCACCTGGGTCGTTATTTGGCTGACAGGCTTCCAGCACTATCTGTAATGCTGACCTTGCCCGCAGTAGCCTGTCAAATGGAATATTATCCATGAATGGTATAATACTGCGGGCAAAGTCAGCATTACTCTGTTGAACCCTTAAATTTGCTGACCCCGGGATCGGACCATAAGCTGGGCCTGCCGCTGGTGGCGGCGGTGGTGGTGCTGGCCCTGCCGCTGGTGGTGGTGGTGGTGAGCTGGCCCTGCCGCTGGTGGTGGCGGTGGTGGTGCTGGCCCTGCCACTGGTGGGGGCGGTGGTGGTGCGGACCCTGCCGCTGGTGGCGGTGGTGGTGGTGGTGGCGGGGACGGCGGTGGTGGTGTTGATGGCCCTGCCGCTGGTGGCGGCGGTGGTGGTGCTGGCCCGGCCGCTGGTGGCGGCGGTGGTGGTGCTGGCCCTGGCGCTGCTGGCGGCGATGCTGGTGGTGGTGGTGGCGGCGGCGACGGCGGTGGTGGTGGTGGCGCCGGCCGTGGTGGTGGTGGTGGTCGGTTTTCTCCACGCCGCCTTCTGTTTGGCGGTGGAGGGTTAACAGCACGCCGCCCTCTGTAGTAAGCTTCTCTGTGGGTAAAGTAAAAAAAAATTTGGTGAATGCATTGCATTTGGAAACAAAAACATAGGTCAAACATTAAGTTGCACGCTTTTTAGACTCTGTGTATCTGTGTATTCTTAATCAGATATTTGTTATTATTATGAAAGAATAACCAACTGTACATAACATAAAGGAATACGTGAATTTCTTTGCTAATTCCATACTAATACATAATTTTTCAACCCCTGATTACCACCCACCCCCCCCCCATCCCATCTAATCTAGACGATCAATAACACCAATGGTTCACATGAAAAAAAAAAGTCCCCCTGACTTCACTTTTAACTAGACATACTTAATTCACAAAACTTTTAGCTTATATCATCTATATAAAGCAGGGAAGGGGTTGAAAGGTATACAATATATATATATATAATCTATTTATATAATCGGGAGTTTGAAATTCCGGCACTGTAGCCGAATCCCAAACTCCTTAGCGTCACTGCGAGCGGAGACGCGTATGCGCCTTCGCGAGCCGCAGACGCTTAACTCACACAGCCGCTATAGCGTTTTCTCGAGCGGCCTCGCGCCCTCCGCTCACAGCAAGACCTGCGCCCCATCCGCCCCGGCATGCTGGCATTTGTACTTCCCCCGTCTGTGCACCCACAGGTCTTAGCAGATCACTGATGCTGACAGCGGGGGGGGACAACACAGACAATCAAATCAGGAGGAGGTCAGTGTCAGGAGGAGATGACAGCCGCCCGCCGTGGCCTGTGACACTGCAGAGCTCACAGCGGGGCTGTGTGTGCGTACAACGGGGAGGCCGGGGGCTACGGACGTACCGGACACGTCCTCTGCTCCTGGAGATGTGCCGCGGGTCCGCGCTCGCAGCATATCTGACGCAGGAGCCGCGCTCACCACGCCCACACCACGCCCTCTGCCAAACAACCCACACCTCTCACTAACCTCCTGCAGCTAACCACACCCCATGTTTACCTTTGCCATGATGTCATTTAGCTGCGGCCGCTATCTTTAATAAGGTCAGTAATGATGGCAGTAATCGGATCTCTGCTCCCTCTAGCACGCCCCAACACTGTAGCACCATCTATTAACCCTATTCTCATCACCTATATACTCTGCTACCCACTGAGCCGCCTGTATACTCTGCTACCCACAGACCCGCCTGTATACTCTGCTGCCCACAGAGCCGTCTTTATACTCTGCTACCTCAGACCCCCTGTATACTCTGCTACCCACAGACCCGCCTGTATACTCTGCTACCCACAGACCCGTCTTTATACTCTGCTACCCACAGAGACGCCTGTATACTCTGCTACCTCAGACCCGCCTGTATACTCTGCTACCCACAGAGCCGTCTTTATACTCTGCTACCTCAGACCCGCCTGTATACTCTGCTACCCACAGACCCGCCTGTATACTCTGCTACCCACAGACCCGCCTGTATACTCTGCTACCCACAGAGACGCCTGTATACTCTGCTACCCACAGACCCGCCTGTATACTCTGCTACCCACAGAGACGCCTGTATACTCTGCTACCTCAGACCCGCCTGTATACTCTGCTACCCACAGAGCCGTCTTTATACTCTGCTACCCACAGAGCCGTCTTTATACTCTGCTACCCACAGAGACGCCTGTATACTCTGCTACCTCAGACCCGCCTGTATACTCTGCTACCCACAGAGACGCCTGTATACTCTGCTACCCACAGACCCGCCTGTATACTCTGCTACCCACAGAGATGCCTGTATACTCTGCTACCCACAGAGACGCCTGTATACTCTGCTACCCACAGAGCCACGTGTATACTCTGCTACCCACAGAGCCGAATTGGAACCTAATGTATATATTAATAAATAATACTAAATGTACACAACAGTGCTGCAGACACATACCTTGGCATACGGGCCACCGGGTGAAGGAAGGACAGCCGGTCGTAAAAGTGGTAGTGGTTCAGCAATGGAGCGGCTCCCGGTTCTCTCTCTGAGTACTGCCGGTACTGCTTCCTATGCTGGTCCCGGCAGCTCCTCCACCGTTTTTTAAGATGGTCAACTGTGAAATGATTGCAAACCGGGTTTAGAGATGTGTAATATTTGAAACAACAAAAGTATGTGTACAAATCAACAATAACATTTTATTCATTTTGTGTGTGTAATGTGTATACAAGGCACAGTGACACGACAGTGTGGAACATCATCAACAGCATTACGTACATTGAGCTCACGTGGCCACAATCACAAATGAGGCAGGACACATGTCAACGCATAGAGAATGTAATAGTGCGGGCAGCAGACTCTGGTCATTAGTGGTATTTATATACACCCAACCCCTTGGCCGAAAGAGCCAGGAGGATCAGACCTTAAACTAAGTGTACTGTTGTGACCCCATCCAAATATAGGCAACTATGCGGTGGAGCATGATAACACATTCAGGGTACTGTATACCCTGCTATGGGGGCCCTGTATTCCCACTGCTGGGGGCCCTGTAAACCCACTGGGCCACTGTCTACCCACTGCTGGGGGCCCTGTATACCCACTGCTGGGGGGGCCTGTACACACACTGAGGGCCCTGTATACAGGGACTGACTGGCACCCTACAGTTTGGGTCGCAACCCTCCCTCACCGGCCCGACACAGGTGAGGACGGGGGGTGGGGTGATGACTGGCGGCCGCCTCACAGTCACCGCAGCTCCCGCATTCTCCTATGGCTCGCTCCCAGCCGCAAGCCTCGCGCTCCTCACAGCCGCTCGCTAACAGTCGCAGCCGCACGCCACTCACAGACGCTCACTCCCGGACGCAGCCGCGCGCTGATGACGTCATCGCGCGGCCAGGAGCTTCCGTTTCCGCCTGCTGCTTCAGGGACATGCGGATTATTCATGCTCCTGCAGCCGCATGACCCGTGGCACCTGGGCCAGTCCGCCCCTGCCTGTATACCACAATATGGGGGCATGTATACCCTTCTGGGGGCCTGTATACTCTGCAGGGGGAGGTGCATACTCTGCTGGGGGGCTGTCTACCAGTGATAGCCGCTGTATACCAGGATGGCGGTCAATATGTTTTCACAGTTTTTGGGGGCAAAAATAGGGGGGTCGGCTTATACACGGGTCGGCTTATACACGAGTATATATACAGTAAATGCAATATATAACGTGTGAACTCATTTAACTTACTTAGATTGCTCTGTTCCTCATGGTCACTCCGATGGAACGCAGGGAACATCTCTTGGGCGATCTCTCTCCAGGCTGTATTAATTTGGGTCGTATCCCCATAGTCAGGATCTGTAGGGAGCCATAGAAATGGACGAGCCTCCACAAGTGCAATAAGACGCAGTGTGTTCACCGTGCCACGGCCTGCTGCCATGATTGCAATGATGAATGGATTTCTCTGTGTGTGCGCCTGTCAGCGCGACTCGTTTCCTGTTTCCTTAAAGCATGGTGTGTGCTGGAGAATCGCTTCCCTCGCATCATCGGCTACAAGCCTCAAAATAAGAGAAAAACCAGCGAGTTTGGACTCGCACACTTTCAGAGACACATCAGCGAGTTGTAAATGTCATTATTCGCTATTACTCGGATCCCTATTCATTAACATTGGACTCGCTGGACTCGCAACGAGTCCCGAGTCCTTAACTCGGACTCGTTGGGGTCTTGCGATTCCGAGTCTTTTAGGACTCGCCCATCTCTAGTGGTGGTGCCAATCTGACTGTAAGCATTTTCCGTCATCCAACTAACAACCTGTTGACACTGGTCTGGGTTGAAGAGCGGTGTACTGCTGTGGTCCCCAAGAATTTGGGACAGGACGTGCAAGCGAGTAGATGTGGCCCTTTCTTGTGGTGAAATTAGAGCTTGCACACGACCTCGGCCTCTGCCTGCACCACCATCACGTCCACTTCCTTGTCCCTTGCCAACGCCCTTGTGCATTTTCAATGCTGTGCTGACGGTACACAGCTAAATGAAGGCGTCCCAACAGGCTGGTTTTACCTGGACAATCAGATTATAGCTATTGCTACCAGCTTTTTAAGAGCGACAATTACAGATTAAGTCAGACACAGACGGAGACGTGTATTCACTCTACTTGTGCGTTATATCCTAGTTTGTGCAAAACACACAAAAGTGCACCCGTACGCTGCCACCGACGGCACACACTTGCGGTTTTTAAATGCACGCACTAAGAGCCTAACAGCTTTTTAGGAGCGAGAATTAGTGAGAAGTCTGACACTATCAGGACTGTTTTAGACTGTGTACACCAGCCCCAGATATGATGAAGGCTGGTATACTGTCACTAGGAATTGCTATATACCCTGCCTGCCTGCCTACAGCTACAATAGTCCTGAGAAGGACGGTTGTGGTCACTAGAAAGCCTGTACTCCGACCTGGCTACCCTGCCTGCCTGCCTATATCCATCTAGATTAGTCCTGAGAAGGACTGTTGTGGTCACCAGTTTGCAGCCCTGCAAAACTCTCCCTGATTCAGCAGACACTCTCCCTGCACTGACTGTCTGGATCGCTGTGTGCAGAGCACAGTGCGGCCGGGTCTTATAAAGACTCGGTCACACTGTGCGGCCGGCCAATCACTGCAATTCCACAACTAACAGGGCTGTGGCATTGCAGTGGTCTGCCAGCCAATCCCTGCATGTGGGCTGGCTCTCTAAAGAGCGCCGACATGCAGGGATGAGGACCACGAGCACAGCATGAGTATCGCGACATTACTCGGTACTCGCTGAGTAGCCCGAATACAGTGATACTCGTGCGAGTACCGAGTATTTACAAGCGTACTCGCTCATCACTAATGGTTACCTTCAGGAACTCTTCCCAACTCCATTCACTGACTCCTGTCAGTTCGTCATTCAGGAAACTGCCTCTCCAGGATCACAAACAGCTGTCAGTTCCAGATCCTCAGCAGGACTTTGGTTTCCTGAATATCCCTGTGATCTCTTCATCGAGTACCTTCCAGGATGCCAGCCATTTCCACACTTTCATACCAGGTACTTTCCAGGACATTGGTCACTCCAAGCATCAAGAGCGAACCCTCACAGGTTTCTTTCAGGGCACCAGTCGATCCCAAGCAAGAAAGGAGATCCATGGTTCCTGAACCTCATGCCTTCCAAGAAACCGCTTGCTCCTAAGCAAAAGATCTGGCCTCCTAGCCATACGTCTTCTCCTGCTCCCCAAACACATAGAAACAAACTAATCCCATTAACGAAGATATATTCCCTCAGACACCCAGGTGTGTGAGGATGCAGCCTTAGCCAGACACTCCCTTGATTTCTTGTAATGCATTATCTGAAACTATAAAACCTCAAGTCCCAGCAAAATACAGTAGTTAAAACTTGCTGAACTACAAGTCCCAGCATGTAGCAAGAGAGAGAGCGAAAGAGAGAGAAAGAGACAAATTAGGAACAGCACTATAAAGCAAAATACAAATAAATTTGGTGCAGAGCCTTCCGAAAACCAAAGTTGAATTGATGAATAATATAAAAAGAAAAAAAGAAGCACTATTCAAATCAAAGAAACAAAAAGGCTGCACCTGGGTCGATTATAGGACCACTTTTTGTTACTTTGGGGTGTTGCTTTTTTTTTTTCGATAGATAGATAGATACTTCCCAAAAACAAGGCAGCACTCCAGTGATAGATGAAAGGGGACAGCTTTATTGTAGCCCCTTGTAGCGCGACATTTCAACCCCACGGGGGTCTTTCTCAAGCACAGTGTTCAATACAAAAAGTGCAGTTTATATACTGTGTTCACATAATCATCAATTAGTGCCAAAATCAAATCCTATGTTCATTAACCTTCCTAGCGGTATTCCCGAGCCTGACTCGGGGTTAACATTCACTGCCAGAAGCGGTAACCCCGAGTCAAGCTCGGGCTTACCCGCGGTCGCGGCAGATGCGGTGAAAAAAACGCATCTGCCGCACTTGCCGCATAGCCGCCGCACTTGCAGCGCGGTTGCGGCGCGGTTGCGGTAATCGCCATAGTAAGTATAGGGGGACTTGCGGCAGATGCGGCAAGTGCGGTTTTGCACTTGCGGCAGGTGCGGCCGCAAAAAAAACCGCACTTGCCGCACCTGCCGCAAGTGCAAAACCGCACTTGCCGCATATGCCGCAAGTCCCCCTATACTTACTATGGCGATTACCGCAACCGCGCCGCAAGTGCGGCGGCTATGCGGCAAGTGCGGCAGATGCGGTTTTTTCACCGCATCTGCCGCGACCGCGGGTAAGCCCGCTTTTAGCACAAAATTCCTGACCTAATCATACCGCCAGGGAGGTTAACACTTCCATAACAATACTATCTCATAATAGCATGTGCATATAATAAAGTGCAAGTGCATTCAGTGATTTTCTTTTTGTGCATGACATGTACAATGAATACAAGTATGATTAGTGTAAATAAGATTATTATAATCACCTGTGTGACTTTAAAAAAAATTGTTTGTAGAGCGATTGGTGTCCACCCATATCTATGATTTATTTGTGATATATACACAGCCATCACGCCGTTATCGGCGTCTTCCGCAATTCACTGCGCATGCCCGAGCTTCCGGGTGTCATAGCGCATGCGCGGACACCGCGTCATCAATGATGCTACCTGTCATGTGACCTGCCAATTCCTTCGCATTGCGCACGCCCGGTTTTCCGGGTCCAACTAGACACGCGCGGTCAGCTCATGCACAATGACCCTATAGTCACGCGTCTCACTTTCCTTGCAGCCATCTTAGCACCTGGCAACCAATCAATGTTGCCCAAACTGCTCATAATTATATAATAAACCTCAACATTTAATGTTAAATCATGTATATCAATAATTTTTAATAAAGATAGTGGACCCAAACTCACACATGGGGAAATTGGGCACCTGGAACAGTCCTGAATATATCTCCACAGGAGAAAAAACAAGACTGTTAGTGTCCTCCAGAAAGGAAACCAGCGACATTACATCACCAGTTACCAACTGTGCACATATCCCCAGAGCACCATATCCTCCCATACAAATACCACAATCACTCCACGTCCACTTCCCTTAAAATAAGAGCAGTACAGAAATTGCAACTGACAAAAAGGTGCATAAAAAAGAGGCTCATTTTATAAAGAATATAGGAAAAAAGTTTTTTTAAGGAAAATAGTGATTCATTCATGGATCGGGGTTCGACCAATCACTCCTCTTACAGACACAAAACAGACATTAATTAAAATCAAAGTATAATTTTACCGTATATACTCGTGTATAAGCCGACCCGTGTATAAGCCGACTCCCCTACTTTTGCCCCCAAAACCTGGGAAAACCTATTGACTCGTGTATAAGCCGAGGGTGGACCCCAGCACAGGTATACAGCCCCCAGCAATGTGGTATACAGCAGCCCCAGAGGTATATACAGCAGCCCCAGTGGTAGTATACAGCAGCAGCCCCAGTGGTATATACAGCAGCAGCCCCAGTGGTTAGTATACAGCAGCCCCAGAGGTAGTATACAGCAGCCCCAGAGGTAGTATACAGCAGCCTCAGAGGTATATACAGCCCCACAGGTATATACAGCAGCCCTTAGGTAGTATACAGCAGCCCCAGTGGTGTATACAGCAGCCCCAGAGGTATATACAGCCCCAGAGGTATATACAGCAGCCCTTAGGTAGTATACAGCAGCCCCAGTGGTGTATACAGCAGCCCCAGAGGTAGTATACAGCAGCCCCAGAGGTATATACAGCCCCAGAGGTATATACAGCAGCCCTTAGGCAGTATACAGCAGCCCCAGTGGTGTATACAGCAGCCCCAGTGGTAGTATACAGCAGCCCCAGAGGTATATACAGCAGCCCTAGTGGTGTATACAGCAGCCCCAGAGGTATATACAGCAGCCCTTAGGTAGTATACAGCAGCAGCCCCAGGGGTGTATACAGCAGCAGCCCCAGGGGTGTATACAGCAGCAGCCCCAGGGGTGTATACAGCACCAGCCCCAGGGGTGTATACAGCACCAGCCCCAGGGGTGTATACAGCACCAGCCCCAGGGGTGTACACAGCAGCAGCCCCAGAGGTATACAGGCCCCCCCATCAAGATCCAGGGCCCCCCCCCTTGCGCGGCAAACCTGTAAAGTAAAATCATACTTATCACTGTCCTGTCGCGCTGTCCCGCCGCTGCCGACATGACGATCCCGGGCTTCATTCAGGGTCTTCCGGCGGCTTCCTGTGGTCGCGGGCAATGACGTCATTGCCCGCGACCACAGGAAGCCGCCGGAAGACGCTGAATGAAGCCCGGGATCGTCATGTCGGCAGCGGCGGGACAGCGCGACAGGACAGTGATAAGTATGATTTTACTTTACAGGTTTGCCGCGCAAGGGGGGGGGGCCCTGGATCTTGATGGGGGGCCTGTATACCTCTGGGGCTGCTTCTGTATACTCGCGTATAAGCCGAGGGGGGACTTTTCAGCCCAAATTGTGGGCTGAAAAACTCAGCTTATACGCAAGTATATATGGTAACTTTGTTTCTATTACAATCAATGTAAAAAATTATTTAAAGCCGTATAGACTAATCCGATATCCATACACCGCATAGATATAGAAAATCTTAAGAGAAGATCATATAAGATACTAGTATTAACCCTACATGAACAAGATATTGAATACACACCTAAAACTCCGAATGTATCTTAAAATCAACGTTCAGGCCATTCGGTCTCAATATATTCAAGGTGTAAATTCATCTCAATTACTTTCTTTTTAGGAGGGCTTCTCTATTACCACCTCTCCTTAAGGGGGCACATGATCTATAATACTAAATTTAATTTCTGTATCTTTGTGTCCCCTCTTCACGCAATTTTTTGATACCGGAAGGTCCATGCGTTTTTTTTTATTTGAATACTTGTGCTGACTGAATCTTGTCTTGAAGTCACATGTCGTCTCCCCACATAGTAGAGACGACATGGACATTCAAGAAGATAAATGATGTATGCCGACTCACAAGTGAGGAAAAAATTAATTTTAAACAGTCGTTGTGTTTGATTATCTGTAAAACAAGATACTTTCAACATAGCTGTGCAATTTATGCAATTGAGACATGGAAAACATCCTTTTCTATTACCGTATATACTCGTGTATAAGCCGACCCGTGTATAAGCCGACCCCCTACTTTTGCCCCCAAAATCTGGGAAAACCTATTGACTCTTGTATAAGCCGAGGGTGGACCCCAGCACAGGTATACAGCCCCCAGCAGTGTGGTATACAGGCCCCCGCAGTGGTGTACAGGCCTCCCCAGTGGTAGTATACAGCCCCCAGAAGTGTGGTATAAAGCAGCCTCCCCAGTGGTACATACAGGCCCCAGCAGTGTTACAGCAGCCTCCCCAGTGGTATATACAGCAGCATCCCCAGAGATATATACAGCAGCCCCAGTGGTAGTATACAGCAGCCCAGAAATATATACAGCAGCCCCAGAGATATATACAGCAGCCCCAGTGGTAGTATACAGCAGCCCCAGAGGTATATACAGCAGCCCCAGTGGTAGTATACAGAAGCCCCAGAGGTAGTATACAGCAGCCCCAATAGTAGTATACAGCAGCCTCAGTGGTATATACAGCAGCAGCCCCAGTAGTAGTATACAGAAGCCCCAGTGGTAGTATACAGCAGCCCCAGTAGTAGTATACAGCAGCCCCAGTAGTAGTATACAGCAGCCCCAGTAGTAGTATACAGCAGCCCCAGTAGTAGTATACAGAAGCCCCAGTGGTAGTGTACAGCAGCCCCAGTAGTAGTATACAGCAGCCCCAGTAGTAGTATACAGCAGCCCCAGTAGTAGTATACAGCAGCCCCAGGGGTATATACAGCATCCCCAGTAGTAGTATACAGCAGCCCCAGTAGTAGTATACAGAAGCCCCAGTGGTAGTATACAGCAGCCCCAGTAGTAGTATACAGCAGCCCCAGTAGTAGTATACAGAAGCCCCAGTGGTAGTATACAGCAGCCCCAGTGGTAGTATACAGCAGCCCCAGTAGTAGTATACAGCAGCCCCAGTAGTAGTATACAGCAGCCCCAGGGGGTATATACAGCAGCAGCCCCAGGGGGTATATACAGCAGCAGCCCTAGGGGGTATATACAGCAGCAGCCCCAGAGGTATACAGACCCCCCCATAGGTAGTATAAGGTAGTATACAGGGGCCCCAGCTGTATACAGCAGCCCCAGCTGTATACAGCCCCCCGTGGTAACCAGGGCCCCCCTTGCTGCACCTGTAAAGGAAGAAGTCAGTATACTTATCGCTGCCGCCGCCGCCGCTCCGCTTCTCGGTCACCGCGCTGCTCCGGGTCTTCATGCTTCCTGTTCCTTCTCCGGCGCTCGAACAATGACGTCATTTCCTGAGTGCCAGAGAAGGAACAGGAAGCATGAAGACCCGGAGCAGCGCGGTGACCGAGAAGCGGAGCGGCGGCAGCGATAAGTATACTGACTTCTTCCTTTACAGGTGCAGCAAGGGGGGCCCTGGTTACCACGGGGGGGCTGTATACAGCTGGGGCTGCTGTATATAGCTGGGGCATATATATAAGTTATATGATTACCGTATATACCCGTGTATAAGCCGAGGGGGGACTTTTCAGCACATTTTTTGTGCTGAAAAACTCGGCTTATACACGAGTATATACGGTAATCCCTGTCAGGGAAATTTGCTTACTCTTATTTAAGGACCAGGATCCGACTGTACCACTTTATCCTTCAAATTCTTGGCACGACGATAGGAGAAGAGAGGGGGCTCAGCGAACTCATCAATGTCAGACAGACCGTTGGAAAGTGTTCTCCAGTGACTTCTAATGATTTTAGCTATGGAACCACTTTCTTGACTAAACATTGATACAAAGGGGATTCTTTTGATGCCTGTTCTAACCTTGGGAATAAACAAATCACTACGCTGTACTTCTTCAAGTCTTTTCCTTTGCTTAAATAACAATCGTTTTGGATAACCACAATTTTTAAATTTACAGATCATCTCATCCAAAGTGCTCTCCAAATGTTCCTCATTATTCTCTATTCTCTTGGCCCTTAAAAATTGGCCATAAGGTATGGCTTCAATGGTTGTTCTCAGATGTTGAATGGAATACAGCAAAAAATTGTTTTTGCCTGTTTCTTTCTCATAGATACTGGTGTTCAAAGTACTCCCTTTCTTCTCTACCATGACATCCAGAAACTGAATCTTAGTAGTGGAGTATGTCAAAGTAAACTTAATAGAGGGATTTGCTCTATTGAGAAAACATAAAAAGTCCTCTAGATGTTCCTCAGTATTGGTCCAAATGAGGAAGATGTCGTCTATGTAACGCCACCACCCCCTAACATAAAAGAAGTGGTGGAAAACAGAGACGACATCTTCCTCAAGGACCCCCATGGCAATATTTATGTAAGCAGGGGCCATATTGGCCCCCATGGCTGTATCACGCCTTTGTTCATAAAAATTATTGCCAAGGAGGAAATAGTTTTTACCTAATACCAAATTTAATAGATCAACAATCAAAGTTTTGGCATCGTCTGAGTAATCCAATTCATTCAATTTCTTCTTTACACAGTTGACTCCATATTCATGTTCTATTGACGTGTACAAACTTACCACGTCAAAAGAAGCCAACAAATTATCTGTCAACTGGACAGTCAAGATTTTACTTAAAAAGTCAGTCGTATCCCTCACATACGATCCAAATGTTACAGCAATGGGATTCAAAATACTATCCAGCAATATGCCTATATGGCTTAGCACAGAACCTGTGCCCGCCACAATAGGGCGCCCTGGAGGACTCTCCAACGACTTGTGGATCTGGGCAGGGTATAAATAATCATAACGTCAAAGATATTCTGATCTATTAACTTCATATTTAATGCTTTCTCTAAAATCGCCCTCAATTCCCGTTGGATTGTAAATTTAGGATCCCCTGCTAATCTCTTATACAGCTCTGTATCCAAAACCTGTCCCATTAACTCCTTTATATATGAGTCCCTGTCCATGTCGACGACAGCAGCACCATCTTTATCGGCGCTTTTCATGACCACGTCGTCGTCATGGACAAGGTTCCTCAATGCTTATGCCTCATCACACGTCAAATTTGTTTTTTTAAATTCACTTTTTGTGTTCTCCTTCAGTTTCTCAATATCCCTATTTACTCCTTCTATAAAAGCCGTTACATGACTCGAACAGCTAGCTGGGATAAACGTACTAGTTTTGTTCAGATTTAATTCACAAAATTTAAATTTACTTAGACCACCAGTATGTCTCTCCTCACTCTTGTGAAACCATTTAATGCGTCTAAAAAAATTATTGAGCTCCACCATTAAATCAAACCAATCTACATGCGTAGCTGGACTAAACTTTAATCCCTTATTAAGTACACTTTTCTCTGAATCAGTTAGTACCTTATGAGAAATGTTCACAATCAACTTGTTTCCTTGTTTCTCGTCTCTCTCTGATACATTTGGAGTTTTTTGTTTTTCTTCTCTTTCACTTTTCTGGCGTCGATGTTGTCGCCTGCCCACTCTCCTTGTCCTGTCGTCTTTGGTTTTCCTGGATTTGTTCCTATGGGGGATAAAAACATTATCAATTTTATGATTTGCAATATCATTCCTCCCAATAGATTCCACAACCACACATTTATGACCTCTCTTTTTCCAATTATTGCCACTATCCCGTTGCCAGTTATAAACACGTCCTTGTTCATAATCTTCCAAGTCGCGAGTCCATTTCATTCTCTTTGTTTCCTCTAATTCTCCCCTCAACTTAGAGACATGGGAAGACACAGTTTCAGAGAAATTCCTCCAATCAATCTCTGATAAAGTGCCTTTAAGTTTCACCTCTGACTCCAACACAGACTCCTTCATCTTTGCCAATTCGCATTGTAAATATTCAATGTTCAGCAGAATGGTTTCAAATGCATACTTATTTGAAATTTTGCAAAACTTTGCACAAAATTCAGATGAATTCATCATTCAGTTCGGACGAACATTAGACCGTGATCCTCTCGGGATGACTCTAGCTTTATAGTATTCACCCAAAGTCAATAGATATAATTCAATGGTTACAATTCGCTTTAAATCATTCTCATGTTTCTGCTTAATTTCGGACACAGAAGGATTACCAAGGAAGATGGCCTCCCCACCTATTGCTCACACAATCCTCTCCTCATCTTCTATACCATAAGAAAACACCACAGGCTCTTCAGGTTCCATATCTATGGTCCAAGGTAAATACCCCAAAAATTACTCAAATAAAAGTCCATATAGTGCAAAGACTGCAATGAACATGAATACAAAAGACAAAAAGAGGAATCAGCACAAACTTCTTCAGCAAGGACGGGTGCAATTCCTATGCAATGCAGTGTTCACCTGCATAAATTATACTTCCCAAAAACAAGGCAGCACTCAGTGATAGATGAAACGGGACAGCTTTATTGTAGTGCCTTGTGGCGCGACATTTCAACCCCACTTGGGTCTTTCTCAAGCACAGTGTTCAATACAAAAAGTGCAGTTTATATACTGTGTTCACATAATCATCAATTAGTGCCAAAATCAAATCCTATGTTCATTAACACTTCCATAACAATACTAACTCATAATAGCATGTGCATATAATATGTGCATATAATAAAGTGCAAGTGCATACAGTGATTTTCTTTTTTGTAAATGACATGTACAATGAATACAAGTATGATTAGTGTAAATAAGATTATTATAATCACCTGTTTGACTTTAAAGGGATCCTGTCACCTCCAGAACGCCTCCTAAGCTACCAAAACATGTCCCTGCATCATATTATCACTAATCTCACACTCCTTTTGTCTTCAAAAAGCATCCTGTGAAAGTGCATAAAAACGTTTTAATTTTACTCATTAGTGATTATAATAGTCCCTTTAGCATGTTGTTTTGCAGGCTCCAGGATCCACCCTCTCTCTGTGTGCTCTGCTTCTGCAGGCTTTGCCCTCCCCCCTCTCTATCACTCACAGAATACAAATCATTAGTTCTGCCTTCAACTCCACATCACAGCAAAAGCTGCAAAGAGAGGGCTGGATCATTCAGGCTGCAAAACAACAGGCCCTAAGGGCTAAAGAATATAGCCCCTGCTAATTATAATCACTAATGAGTGAGTATTAAAACATTTTATTCACTTTCACAGGATGCTTTTAGGAGACAAAAGGAGTGTGAGATTAGTGATGGTATGCTGCAGGGACATGTTTTGATAGCTTAGGAGGCGTTTTGGAGTTGACAGGATCCCTTTAAAAAAAATTGTTTGTAGAGCGATTGGTGTCCACCCATATCCATGACTTTGTGATATATACATGGCCATCACGCCGTTATTGGCATCTTCCGCAACTCACTGCGCATGCCCGAGCTTCCGGGTGTAATTGCGCATTGCGCATTTCGCATTGCGCTACTTGTCATGTAACCTGCCAATTCATTCGCATTGCGCACGCCTGGTTTTCCTGGTCCAGCTGCGCACATGCGGTCACCTCATGCACAATGATGCTATAGCCACGCGTCTCGCTTTCCTTGCAGCCATCTTAGCACCTGGCAACCAATCAATGTTGCCCAAACTGCTCATAATTATATAATAAACTTAATACTAGTATCTTATATGATCTCTTAAGATTTTCTATATCTATGCAGTGTATGGATATCGGATTAGTCTATACGGCTTTAAATAATTTTTTACATTGATTGTAATAGAAACAAAGTTAAAATGTTTTGCATTTTTCCCACTTTTCAGGAGCACACAGGAAACTCTGCATGCAGCATTTTCCTGTGCGCAGAGGAAAAGTGGCCACCCAGGAGCTCTGTGGGCAGCTGCTAATAAGGTAAATAATGGGTTGCTATGGGGCAGCACTCTGCTGAAGTGCATAGCGTTAACGCTATGCGCTACAGCAGAAAATTTCTAAGTGTTTAGCGCAGCACTGTTAAAAGGTGCCCAGAAGGCAGTGTGACCCTAGCCATAATAGGAGGAGCTAAAAACACCGAGAAGATCCAGAAAAGCAGCCAGAAGTTTGCAGTTGTAAAGGTCAGATAGAGCCAAGTCCGGACTAACACAGAAGAGGCAGATAGCACATAAAATTATCAGGCAAGACATCTCTCCAGGATTGGAACTTAAATAAACAGAACAGACTAGAAGCTCAGGGTCATGATGAAGCAGCAGATGCCATTTTGAATAAAACAAAGAGACATAGAAAGTTCAACAGAAAACATGGAATTCTGACACAGAGAGACAGAGGGTGGGCTGGTAGCATATGATGTGAGTGATGATGTCAGATGTGGCTGGATCCCATGCTGTGACGAGTTGGCCCTCCCTATTTATCCAGGACCATCGTACTTGCTCGGGGGCACCAGGTGGTGAGATCAGCCCTAAGTACACCTTGCCATGATGGGATAGCTTTTATGCTCCTTCTTAAAACAGTGTTAACCAAGTACCATCTATTATTTAAATGTACTAATATTTTTACTTTTTTACTGTATTATAGGGTATCTGCTAATTTAGTGTTTTTCACCCCTGGTTTTTCTGCAGTTGTACCATATACAGTGCAAAGTATTTTTCCCATGTTTTAGGGTTTGCTTTTTTCCTATCACATTTGCTGATCTTTTAGCTCTGACATTCTTTCACTATTTCAAATCACCTTAAAATGGCTGCTTATTTTCTTTTAAATCTATTTACTCATTTCTAATACATATGTACAGTTAGGGCCAGAAATATTTGGACAGTGACACAAGTTTTGTTATTTTAGCTGTTTACAAAAACATGTTCAGAAATACAATTATATATATAATATGGGCTGAAAGTGCACACTCCCAGCTGCAATATGAGCGTTTCCACATCCAAATCGGAGAAAGGGTTTAGGAATTATAGCTCTGTAATGCATAGCCTCCTCTTTTTCAAGGGACCAAAAGTAATTGGACAATGGACTCTAAGGGCTGCAATTAACTCTGAAGGCGTCTCCCTCGTTAACCTGTAATCAATGAAGTAGTTAAAAGGTCAGGGGTGGATTCCAGGTGTGTGGTTTTGCATTTGGAAGCTGTTGCTGTGACCAGACAACATGCGGTCAAAGGAACTCTCAATTGAGGTGAAGCAGAACATCCTGAGGCTGAAAAAAAAATCCATCAGAGAGATAGCAGACATGCTTGGAGTAGCAAAATCAACAGTTGGGTACATTCTGAGAAAAAAGGAATTGACTGGTGAGCTTGGGAACTCTAAAAGGCCTTAGCGTCCACGGATGACAACAGTGGTGGATGATCGCCGCATACTTTATTTGGTGAAGAAGAACCCGTTCACAACATCAACTGAAGTCCAGAACACTCTCAGTGAAGTAGGTGTATCTGTCTCTAAGTCAACAGTAAAGAGAAGACTCCATGACAGTAAATACAAAGGGTTCACATCTAGATGCAAACCATTCATCAATTCCAAAAATAGACAGGCCAGAGTTAAATTTGCTGAAAAACACCTCAAGAAGCCAGCTCAGTTCTGGAAAAGTATTCTATGGACAGATGAGACAAAGATCAACCTGTACCTGAATGATGGGAAGAAAAAAGTTTGGAGAAGAAAGGGAATGGCACATGATCCAAGGCACACCACATCCTCTGTAAAACATGGTGGAGGCAACGTGATGGCATGGGCATGCATGGCTTTCAATGGCACTGGGTCACTTGTGTTTATTGATGACATAACAGCAGACAAGAGTAGCCGGATGAATTCTGAAGTGTACCGGGATATACTTTCAGCCCAGATTCAGCCAAATGCTGCAAAGTTGATTGGACGGCGCTTCATAGTACAGATGGACAATGACCCCAAGCATACAGCCAAAGCTACCCAGGAGTTCATGAGTGCAATAAAGTGGAACATTCTGCAATGGCCAAGTCAATCACCAGATCTTAACCCAATTGAGCATGCATTTCACTTGCTCAAATCCAGACTTAAGACGGAAAGACCCACAAACAATCAAGACCTGAAGGCTGCGGCTGTAAAGGCCTGGCAAAGCATTAAGAAGGAGGAAACCCAGCGTTTGGTGATGTCCATGGGTTCCAGACTTAAGGCAGTGATTGCCTCCAAAGGATTCGCAACAAAATATTGAAAATAAAAATATTTTGCTTGGGTTATGTTTATTTGTCCAATTACTTTTGACCACCTAAAATGTGGAGTGTTTGTAAAGAAATGTGTACAATTCCTACATTTTCTATCAGATATTTTTGTTCAACCCTTCAAATTAAACGTTACAATCTGCACTTGAATTCTGTTGTAGAGGTTTCATTTCAAATCCAATGTGGTGGCATGCAGAGCCCAACTCGCGAAAATTGTGTCACTGTCCAAATATTTCTGGCCCTAACTGTATAGTTAAAATATATGTAAACTGCATTGATACAGCTTAAGGTACCGTCACACGCTAGGATATAGGTGAACAATATTGTTAGTTATGTCACTTGACCGTGATCCTTCCGACATCGTTAGTGCATTGTTACACGCAAGGATATCATTAACGATCTTAAATTTGGCAACGCTCCAGCTATTTGGAGAAGAACGTTTGAATGGTTTTGCAAAGCGGCAGGAATAGGAGAATTATGAATGATATCGTTCAAAAAGGTAAGGTAAAGAATATTTATACCGTGTTAGCCAGTATATAGTAAAATATATTGCAATCTGAGAGTCCTCAGTGGTTGATACCTTTTAATGGCTAACTGAAAAGATGGTAAACATAGCAAGCTTTCGGGACACTGAGTTCCCTTCTTCAGGCTGGTAATGACACAAATTCTGAAGACACATGCATTTATACATAAGCAATAGAAAGAAAAAAAAAAAAAAAGGAAAGAAGAGGAAAAGAAAAAGGCCAAACAGTGTTGTATTCTCTGGTGGATATGACGGGTGACGCAAAGCAGAGTGGGAGGGGTGGAGGAGCAGAGACAGAGAAACCAAATTTCTAAGATAAGCGGAACCAATTGTATTAGGTAGATGGTTAGTAACCCATGGAGACCTGAAAAAAGGTGTCACGTATAGTTCAAAAAGGTGTCACACTGAACGATGTTGTGGCTTCCCAGAATGTTAATTGGATGACGAACGAGAGATTTGAGGTCAGGATCTCAAATTTTTGATGAACGATCCAACGATTTTACCTTCCAACATCGTTCATTTACACGCAACAATGCACAAACGATATCGTTTGAACTATCACAAATCCGTTACGTTTCAATGTTATCTTTAACGAGATCCTAGTGTGTGAAGTGGCCTTTAGTATGTGTTCATTTGCACTTTGGTAAATGACCCTCTAGTTAAATCACTAAGGCCGGCTTCACACTACATCTGCAATCCTATCCGTGGCTGTCCACTTGAGCCAGACAGCCCCGGACCGGATCAGCATACAGAACTGGAGGGCTAATTTTCCCTCCGGTCCGGTGTGCAACCGCATGCAGCTGCCGCCGCTGATTGGTCAGGACCGCGGCTAGCCCCCCGTGACAGCTCAAGCGGACAGCTACGGATCGGATCCCAGCAGTAGTGTGAAGCTGGCCTAACAAAATGTTGTTTAAACTTCTACCAAGTAGCTTTTAGGTTCTCTTACACGAATATGAATAATCATTGATAGTTTTCAATGTTAAAAATGTACGTACTCGGGAGGAACATGTTTTGGTTTTGTTTGTTTTGTATCCCATTTTGCTTAATGCTGAAACAGAGCAAGATTCAGACAAATCTAATTGATTGAGTCAGTGATGAGAAAATGTCAATTTGTATTTTCCTCTTGTTGTGCATCTTGTAAGAAGCCAATAAACCTCAGGCATATGCTTGAAGCCAGCAAGTATAGATTGTATTATAGCACCAAGGAGACTCCATTTAAACTTTGGCTCAGAAAGACTTCATGACTTTGTCAGACTAAGGACAGACTTGGACACTAATATATAAAGATGATCTAAATTCCCTGCTAATTAAGCGCACAGAATGTGGAGGAATAGATAGATTTCAAGACCAATGGCAATGTCCCAAATACTGCCAGAGAAATCTTTTAAAATAGACTTCGTATTTTAGTTTCAGATCTTGCAATGCAAAAATAAAGCAGTAGAAGTAATCAGTATAACATTGCTACTGGCAAGGAGCATGGCAGTAACTTGTAGTAGGGGAGATATGTCTGAGCAGTGTCACAGACAGGGAAATTCTTTTTCTGTAATAATTAGACATAATAAGACCATTACGACAGCTTGATTTGTGGAAGGGATTTTCACAGTCAAGAGATGTGACCGTGGTGCTCATCAAGCTCTATTTTCTCAGTTGCTTGCTCATTGTCAGTAGCAGCTAAAGAGCAGCTTTGTGTGCATTACCAGACATCCAAGAAATCAGTTCTGCATGACTGAATGAATACTGCAGCACAAATACTGCCCATTTTCATACACATTTTTTGCTATGCTAACAATGCACATACTTAAATTAAGTGGGGTTTTTTAATACAACACGGATACATCACGCATAGAAATTGATCATGTTATCACGTTCATATATAATTGGAGTTATTTTGATTAAATTGCATCTTTTAATTTATCAGGCCACCAACATTTACTCTAAATAATAAGTGATTGCAATGAATGGGCTAGGGTAAGAGGCCTGGGAAGAACAACCATTTAGGGATCTCTTCTGTCTGATTCATTAGTACATGACCATTGGAGGTCAGAAGAGGGCAATTGATGTTGCTTGGCAACATTTGAAGAGCTTTTTAGTTGATAATGACAAAACATGAGAATTCAATATAATTTTTGCGCACATGAGATGTTTCTCCTCTTGTCAGTGTAATTAATTCAATTTACTGGCAGCAGATTGGAAAAGTAAAACCTTTCTTTTTATAGGAAAAAACAAAACAATGTATGATCAACCAAACAGCTGAGACAGTTATCATTAAAATAGTAAGGTTCAGGGGCGGACCTACTGTGGTGCAGCTGGTTCAGCTGTACCAGGGCCCCGACCGGCTAGGGGGCCCCTCAAGCACCTGTAAGGGGCCCAGCACAGCCGCCCCCCGTGACCCTGTGTCAGAGGAGAGGAGGTTAACTGAGGAAAGCTTCCTGCTTCCCTGGCTGTTCCCACCCCTCCTCTCCTCTGCCGCCCCGGCTCCCAGACTTGCAATGCGCGGCTCGGCGCAGGTAGGAGCCGCTCGCAAACACCCCCTTCTCCTCAGCCACAACTGCTAGCAACCCCCCCCCCCCCGCTCCTCACCTACAGCTAGCAGCAATCCCCCCACCCCCCAAGGCTCCTCATCAGCAACCTGAGGGACAAAAGTATTACTGCTGCACCAGAGCCTGCCAGGCTCAAGTTCTGCCACTGGTAAGGTTTCATCAAGATGTACAGATGTGAACATTGCTCAGAGTTTCTAAATTATGAAGATTTCCTTAGCTAAATACACCTAAATTATGGCATAAATTTGGACAATTTTATCATGTATCGTAGACCATGTGTTTTCTGGTTCTACAAGGAGGCATGAATTACAGGAAATAGGTTGTGTTTTTTTGAGGAAAGGGCACAGTTTCTAAAACTGGCTCAAATGCACAATTTTCTTACACCAAACAACTCAGTTTATAGGTGGTTTAACCTTAAACTAGAATAGAATTTAAAGATGTACCACAATTAAGATTAGCAAAACCACTGAGAAAAATTTGGCACATTTAAGACAGTCTAGTTTACGTTTTCATTATATCAAACTTAGATATTTTTTGTAAATCTCCCCAATGCATAAAATTCAAGTATTTCAGTGTTTAAAGCACCAGTCTAGCATTTACTTTCAATGCTGGGGTGGTGCTTCTAATCTAAGGTCCCAAACATTAATATTATAGTCATCACCCACTGTCTTCACATTTTGTTGTCACCACTCTAATCCTGTATTGCTATCTGGAGACTAACTTCTAAGGCTAGGGTCCCATTTGCTTCATGGAAGCATTAAAAGCTAGTGTTTTTTCATATTGAAATGTGTAAAAATGCTAGCGTTAATAATTCCATAGTTTCCCATGCAAAATATGCATTGCCAAAGTGCAATGCGTTTGACGGTAGGCATTTGTGCAAAAGCATCAAAAAACGTGGTAAGCAGTGTTTTTGGGGGCTTTTGCAAAAATACATGCTTTTTTAAACATGGGAGTCTATGGGAAGCATGCGTTAACACTAGCGCTAAAAATTATAAAAATGCCAAAAAAATGGCATGGGAAAAACTGCATCCTTGAATGCATCCTTCCAAAGGATTCTTGGTTCCAACTGTGACCATAGCCTAACTGATGAAATCAAAGGTAATGGTCACAAACTCTCAATGCAGGTAAATGAGAGCCGGAACAAAGACTTGGATTTAAAAGTTACTGTCACCTTACTCCAACAAACACTGAGTGATCAGGCAGGTCACAAATTGATGGAGACCAACAGAAGCAGCAGTTATAGAAAGTGAAGATGGCAGAAGGTTATTATTAAGGTATGTGAAGCACAAAGGTAGGAAAACACGGCACTCACCACAAGCGGAGTAATCTTCAAATCATTTAATCCATGCGATTTACAGACATAGACGATATGCAGGGAGGAGAGGGGGTGCTGAGACTCGGTGACGGTTCCCGTTTCGCAGCGGGACCCGCTGCTTCTACGAGACTAGTTTGGTCCGTAGAAGCAGCGAGTCCCGCTGCGAAACGGGGAACCGTCACCGAGTCTCAGCACCCCCTCCCCTCCCTGCATATCGTCTATGTCTGTAAATCGCATGGATTAAATGATTTGAAGATTACTCCGCTTGTGGTGAGTGCCGTGTTTTCCTACCTTTGTGCTTCACAGACTTTGTTATTGAAACTTGCACACGTGCACCGCCGCCCCTCGGAGCCGCACACTTTGTAGGCTTAGTGCAGCGATACGCAGATTGACTGTGCCCGGACTCTCCTTTCTTTTGGCAGCTCTTATTATTAAGGTACCTTCACATGCCGCAATCTCACCTGGGAATGCTAAAGGCGATATGTCGCCGAGGAGCAATCGCCGTGAAATTGCCTCACAGTTGCAGCGTGTGAATGGGGAATTTTGCGTCGATAAATCGTTAGATCGCCTCATATCGCCAGGCGAGATTGCGGCATGTGAAGGTACCCTCAGACTAAGGCCGATTTCACATCACGGCAAGATCAAGTCCAGGGCTGTCCGGTGTAAACCGGAGAGCCCCGGACCCGATTTTGCACTAATGCAGCCCTATAGGGCCGATTAGAGCCAGATGGCAGCTATTTGCCATCCTGTTTCCATTTGTCCGGGAGTATCCGGGAGAATTCGGATTTTTCTCCCGAACACAAAAATGTTGCAAGCATCCTCAATCCGGCGCCCCTAACATGGGGGGATCTATGGTCCCGGATCATGCCGGATCCGACATAAAATCAGATCCGGGAGCTGGACGCCGGCTGCTGAAGTTTAGCAGCAAGTGCTGCTAAACTTCAGCACCAGGAGCATTCCCCTGCAGAGATTTTAGGACCGCGGCTAGCGGGGAGCTAGCCGTGATCTTGAAATTTCATCAGCCGCGGCTGCGATATGAGGAATCCGGCTGCAAACCAGACCGGAGGGCATATTTGTTTCTGTTTCAAAATCGGGTCACATTTGACAGCCCCGGACCTAATCATGCCGTGATGTGAAATTCGCCTAAGTGCAGAAAACTTGAATCAGAAGCACTATTCCAGTGGTAACATGAATGAAAAAAATGGAGTGGTGCTTTAAATTGGAATTTATGGCAGTTAATATATAAAAAGATTTTGAAACATATTGTAAAAATAATGTAAAAGCTATGACTTATGTGGGTACTAAGCAGTTTTGAAAGCATAGTTGAGTGTAGCCTATAAGTGTACTTTTAAAAAAAAATGATGCCCTTTCTAAACAGAGTATATCAATTTGTAATCACGGGGTCCAATCTTCGTTTGACAACCAATTCAGAGGCTTCAGCACTAATTCAGCCCAGTGTCTAATGCAGCACTCCAGGCTACCTCTTGGGATTGAATCTAAAGGTACCATTACACACTTCAGTGTTGTTAAGGTATCATTAACGATCTCATGGGTTCGCGGTCGTTAGGACATCTTTTTGACATCGTTGGTGAGCTGTCACATGTCTAGATATCATGGACAACGCACCAACGTTGTAGCGAGCAGCTATTGTTCACACAACCCAGGGAGCGATACTTGTTCACTGTTGTGATTAGGCAAAGTCGTTAACGACATTGTTATCACGGTGTCACACACAATGATGCAGCAGGTTGGCTGATCGAGGATCGTTTGATTTGAGAACATGTTCTCAAATCTGCAATCAATGATCCAATGATTTATCGTAGTCGTATCTCAGTGTAACACGCAACAAAGTCCTAACGATGTCGTTTGAATGACTCCAAACCCATGTCGTTTGAGTGATATTGTTCATGATCTCGTACCATGTAATGGAGCCTTTAACTGAATGTTATCTGCAGTACTGCAGTTCTCTGTGTTCGGGTTATGGAATGATGTTTTACATGAAAAAACTCAAAAGGAACCAAAGAACTTATCTTGTGCTACTACCCTCTTTATTATAAGAAGAATTTGTGTGGTACCATATTAATTGCAACAATAGAACAACATGCAATAAGCAGTAGAATTCTTCTTGGTGTTGACTGCATGCATCCTAAACTATATTAATGTTTGAGACATGGATACTCTCAATCTGAGTCACTCCTTTATGATGTTTCAACATCTTCTGATAATTTAAATAGGATTTTCAGAAATAGCATAACGCAGCCTTCTGAGAAAAGGTTAGAGAGATAGATGGCTAAGGCTGCCTTCACATTTGCGTTTGTGTCTGCATGCAGATGGCATGCAGACAAAAACACAGTGAAAAGCGGTGTCATTTTTTGTGTCCGCAGCGGAGAATGTCCGCCTGCGGACACATCACTGTGGAGCTCGGGCAGCCCCCGGGGCGGGCCGGAGGCAGAGATCAACGGGGAAGATCTCCTCCTCCCGGCCACCGGTAAGCTCCGAGACATGTCAGCAGGGTTAAACAGCTGATTTGACAGCAGTTTGAATCTCCCACGCCGACACCGAGAGGAGATGTTGGCGCGGGAAGATTCAAACAGCTGTCACATCAGCTGTTTCTCCCCGCCGACACCGCTAGGAGATTACCGGCGGCGGGGAGGAGGAGATCATTAGAGGCTCCAGCTGATCTCCCGGTGACAATCGGTGATCTCCTGTGACATCACCGGTAGCCACCGGGAGAGATTTCAATGGGTCCGCAGCATTCTCCTGCGCTGTCAAGCGCAGAACACTGCGGACCCATTGACGCCAATGCATTCTTTGTGCGCTTGGGGAAGCTTGCTGATTTTACAAGGTCCCCGAGCGCCCAAAAAATGCAACATGCTGCGTCCCGGGTGCGGACGGGAGACCCTGGAGGGGGCATATATCTTCCGCATCCGCACCCGAGCACAGCAAATGCAGGCACTATGCTTTCCTATGTTAAACATAGGAACCGCAGTGCGCATGTGCTTGACTGCGTATGAGAACGCAGCATACACTGCCTTCCCATAAATGTGCAAATGTGAAGGCACCCATAGGATTAACCTGACCGCTGGCCTATCTTTCATTAGAAAAACATTACATACTGTAACTGATACCACTTAACACCAGTAATCCTTCTCCATAGGCAGAATACTACTCAGACAATCTAGGGTAAGGTTACCATGCTCTGGCAAGACTTTATTGGGTCACAAAATTCAACAGAATTAGTATGTTCCCAGCAAGGATACAAGATGGTGCAAGTAACAGAGTCTTACGCTTCTACTGACTCACCTGAGATTAGAACCCCTGTAACTTCAGAGCATCCAGGGGAAACAACCAAAGACAACAGCATCCTGCTTCTGGCAGACACTCACTTAGAAGAGCTTCGGAACCTACATAGTAACATAGTAACATAGTAGCATAGTTTTTAAGGTTGAAGGAAGACTTTAAGTCCATCTAGTTCAATCCATAGCCTAACATGTTGATCCAGAGGAAGGCAAAAAAAACCCATGTGGCAACACTAAGCTCCACATTGGGGGGAAAAAATTCCTTCCTGACTCCAGATACGGCAATCAGACTAATTCCCTGGATCAACGCCCTAGCAAAGAATCTAGTATGTATAACTGGTAATATTATAGTTTTCAAGAAAGGCATCCAGGCCCTTCTTAAATGTTACTAGTGACTCACTCATTACAACAGCATGTGGCAGAGAGTTCCATAGTCTCACTGCTCTTACAGTAAAGAATACGCGTCTGTGATTATGATTAAACCTTCTTTCCTCCAGACGTAGAGGATGCCCCCTTGTCCCAGTCTCAGGCCTAAGAGTAAAGAGATCATTAGAAAAGTCTCTGTACTGTCCCCTCATATATTTATACATTATAATAAGATCACCCCTAAGCCTTCGTTTTTCCAAGCTAAATAACCCCAAGTTTAATAACCTGTCTTGGTATTGCAGACCCCTTAGACCTCTAATGACTTTTGTCGCTCTTCTCTGGACCCGCTCTAGTTCAGCTATGTCTTTCTTATACACCGGAGACCAGAATTGTACACAGTATTCTAAGTGTGGTCGCACTAGTGACTTGTACAGAGGTAAAATTATGTTCTCCTCATGAGCATCTATGCCTCTTTTAATGCATCCCATTATTTTATTTGCTTTTGCAGCAGCTGCCTGACACTGGCCACTAAATGTGAGTTTGTCATCTACCCATACACCCAGGTCTTTTTCAGTGACAGTTTTGCCCAGTGTTTTACAATTAAGCACATAATTATACCTTTTGTTTCCTCAGCCCAAGTGCATGACTTTACATTTATCCCCATTAAAGCGCATTTGCCATTTAGCAGCCCAAGCTTCTAGTTTACATAAATCCTCCTGTAATATAAAATTGTCCTCCTCTGTATTGATTACCCTGCAGAGTTTAGTGTCATCTGCAAATATTGAAATTCTACTCCGTATGCCCCCTACAAGGTCATTAATAAATATATTAAATAGAAGCGGGCCCAACACTGACCCCTGTGGTACCCCACTGTTAACTGTGACCCATTCTGAGTGTGTTCCATTAATAACCACCCTTTGTTTCCTATCACTAAGCCAGTTCTTAACCCACTTACACATATTTTCCCCTATCCCCATTGCCCTCATTTTATGCATCAACCTTTTGTGTGGCACCGTATCAAAAGCTTTTGAAAAGTCCATATACACCACATCCACTGCATTTCTTTGGTCCAGTTCAGAACTTACTTCTTCATAGAAGCTTATCAGATTAGTTTGACAGGAACGGTCCCTCGTAAAACCATGTTGATAATGGGTCATGAGGTTATTTTTCTTCAGATACTCCAGTATAGCATCTCTTAGAAATCCCTCTAGGATTTTACCCACAGTAGAGGTTAAGCTTACTGGCCTATAATTTCCAAGTTCAGTTTTTGTCCCCTTTTTGAATATTGGCACCACATTTGCTATACGCCAGTCCTGTGGTACAGACCCTGTTATTATGGAATCTTTAAATATTAAAAATAATGGTCTATCTATGACAGTACTTAATTCCTGCAGCACTCTGGGGTGTATCCCATCCGGGCCCGGGAATTTGTTAATTTTAGTGATTTTTAGACGATGCCGTACTTCCTCTTGGGTTAAGCAGGTGACATTTAATTGAGACTTTTTGTTATCACTGATCATATTGTCTGTCATGGGATTTTCTTGTGTAAATACTGTTGAAAAAAAGTCATTTAGCATATTGGCTTTTTCCTCATCCTCATCCACCATTTCACCCAGACTATTTTTAAAGGGGCCAACACCATCATTTTTTAGTTTCTTACTATTTATGTAGTTAAAAAATATTTTGGGATTCTTTTTACTTTCTCTGGCAATGAGTCTCTCTGTCTCAATCTTTGCTGCCTTGATTTGCTTTTTACAAATGTTATTTAATTTTCTGTATTTATTTAATGCCTCATCACTACCTACTTACTTTAATTCCCTAAATGCTTTCTTTTTGTCACATATTTCACTTCTTACCGCTTTATTTAGTCATAGTGGTTTCCTCCTATTTCTAGCATGCTTATTCCCATAGGGTATATATTGTGCACAGGTCCTATTCAGGATGCTAATAAACATCTCCCATTTGTGTTGTGTACTTTTATGTCTCAGGACATCGTCCCAGTTTATTGCACTAAGATCATCTCTCAACCGTTGGAAATTTGCCTGACTGAGCACAGCGTAGTTTGTGGCCAGGTGACCTGATTGCCCCAACCTGTGTTTTCTAAACAAATGTGTGTTCTCAATGGTGGGCAGTGGAGGAATAATATAATCCACTAGCTGTAACAATGGCCCCTAGGCTCAAGTCCTGCAGAATCACCCATGATAGGAGCAGGGCCCTTTTTATATCCCTGATCTCCCATTTTAGTACATTGTGTCCCACAGAATAGTGAAAAGATAATCATGGCTGTTCCCTCGTTGTTTGCTAGTTCAATTGTGCCCCAGATGGCACAATGTAGAACAAGGATGGGGGGGGGGAGATGATGCAATCCGCAATCAGCAGGGATTCCACAAGTTAGCATACAAAAAGGGCTCTGGGCATTCCCACATGATACAATGTCCTTTGCTGCTTGATTCACCAAGCAAAGGAAAAGTACAACTGACATAATAAAGTCTAGACTGTGAAAAAGGCTTCACGCCAAAACATGTAGTCTGAAGGGCAAGACTTTTCTCATATTTGATGCCTATTTTTATGACCACTGGATCAATTTGAAGAGTGTTTATAAATTTTTAGAATTTGTCTATAATAAAGTACTGTTATTACTTAAAGAAATTCCGCTGGATTAAACATTTTGCTCCTGGTACTTTCCATATATACTGTATATTACATACAAATAAAGGAATTTGGGATGAAGTCATAAAAGACATTACAACCAGTGACAATTAAACAGATAAGGAAGTGGTCTCCAGCAGAGAAGAGGTTACAAGACTGCTTTGATTGCACAGACTGGGAGGTGTTATGTGCCAGGGAACATAATGATGATGTTAATGAGGTTACCGGGAGAGTTACTGATTACATCAACTTTTGTACTGACAATATTGTACCTATTCATGAGATTCGGTGTTATGCAAACAACAAGCTTTGGATTACAAAAGAATTGAAACATCTACTAAACAGGAAAAAAAAAAGCTTTTAAAAGGAAAGACAAGGAGGAGATGAAAATTGTACAGAGAAACTTAATGGGGAAAATTAAGATTGCCCATGAAGCATTCAGAATTAAATTGGAAAATAAATTGTCACACAACAACTCCAGAGAAGTGTGGGCTGGAATGAAGCTATTGACTGGGTTTAAGGCAAGGTCAGATCAGGGGGGTGGGGGGCTGATCATGGCTAATGAGATGAATGAATTTTTCAACAGATTCAAAGATAAATGTGCAATGTCAACAGGGGAGAAGGTCGGGGAGAGACAAGCAATATCAACTGGGAGGAGGAAGTTGGAGACTTTCTTGATCTCAGAAAATGATGTGAGGGAACAGTTTAGTAAGCTGGTCATTGGTAAAGCAGCAGGGCCTGATGGTATCTGTCCACGTGTCCTCAGAGTGTGTGCAAATCAGTTGTGCACTGTCTTCCAGCACCTGTTTAACTGGAGCTTACAATCACAGAGAGTACCAGTTCTATGGAAGACTTCTTGCCTGGTGCCGGTTCCCAAGACTACCTTCCCGAGCTCCCATAATGACTATAGACCGGTGGCCTTAACATCGCATGCGATGAAGTCCTTGGAGAGAATTGTACTTACCTACTTGTGTCCAAGGGTGTCTGCTTTTATGGACCCCCTTCAGTTTGCGTATCGGCAGAGTCTAGGGGTGGTCGATGCTGTAGAATATCTGCTACAAACAGTACATTCCTTTTTGGACAATGATGGAACCACTGTACGTGCCATGTTCTTCGATTTCTCCAGTGCATTCAACACCTTACAGCCACTATTATTACGTAAAAAGCTGGTTGAAATGGCGGTTGATGAGGGACTAGTGAATTGGATCATTGATTACCTGTCGGACAGGCCACAGTTCGTAAGGTTGGGGGCGGCCGTATCGGATAGTTTTCGGAGCAGTGTTGGAGCCCCTCAGGGAATGGTGCTGTCGCCATTCCTTTTTACGTTATACACAGCTGATTTTTAGTATAAATCAGACCTTTGTCACCTTCAGAAGTACTCTGATGACTCAGTGATAGTCGGAGGTATCGAGAGAGGCCAGGGGGAGGAGGAATACAGAAGGGTGGTCTCGGACTTTGTTGACTGGTGCCAGGCTAACCATTTAGAACTCAACGTAAAGAAAAAGAGGGAGTTGGTGTTGAGTTATGGAAGGCAAGAAGGATTGCTTACCTATCACTATTGATGGTCAGGATGTGGAGATGGTGGAGAATTTCCAATATTTGGGGGTTCACCTGGACAGCAAGCTTGATTGGAGGTGCCATATGGAGAAGGTTTGCAAGAAAGGGATGAGTAGACTTTACTTCCTAAGGAAATTAAGGTCGTTTAATGTGTGTAGCAAAATGCTTGAAATGTTCTACCAATCTATTGTGGCGAGTGCAATCTTTGCTGCAATAATATGCTGGGGTAGTAGTGTGCGCACAGCTGACGCTAATAAGCTGAATAAACTTATCAAGAAGGCTAGTGCGGCGGTGGGTCTACAACGTAGGACTTTCGAGGAGGTATTAGAGGATAGAATTAATAAGAAATGCAAGGCTATAATGAGAAACAATACACACCCGCTCTCTGAACTGTTTGCGAAGCAGAAGAGCACATTCAGCAAGCGTCTAATCCAACTAATGTGTAAAAAGGAAAGATACAGAAAATCGTTTGTTCCGACAGCTGTGGGATGATTAACAAATGTATAAGTGTAAAGCATCCCAAGACTATGTGAAGTTCTATGTGTATGGGGGAATAGGTGAGGTACATGTACCAGTCTACCCACATCTGCTGTCCATATAGACTTATTTTGTAAAGTGTGAAATGTTCTAGATCTTTGTTCTGCTGCTGTAATACTGTAATTTCCTCCGGGATCAATAAAGTTTATCTTATCTTATCTTATCTTATTACTCTAAAATAACATTGCCATTTGTTTTCTTTTATCAGTAAGTCTACTCTAATAATGCAATGCTGAAAACTTTAATAACCCTTATCTATAATTACTTATCTAGGGATCTTGTACTCACCCAATAATGTACGATATATTAGGATTATCTAGACTAACCCCTTCATCCCCAAATGCACTGGCATTAACCCTGTGACTCATTATTATCAAATATATCCAACAGACACCTATATTTTACCTAGGGGATAAACCAAAGGGGCAAAAATCTATCTAGTACCAATGATGCCATGTGTCTCAGTAATCCATGCAGCATCCTTAATAAACCCAAATCTCATTGAATACAGTGGGTAAAAAAAGAGGAAAAAATCTACTTCAGTTACAAATCCCCAAATTGACAGTAACATATACAGTAGCAGCATGCCCAATGTCAGTGTCTCATATACATACAGATCCCCATAATACCAATATCATACATCAACATGCCTCGTATCAATAACCCATATACATACATGGACTATCACTGTTTCCACAAACATTATTTAAATGGATAAAAAAACTGTTTGAAAAAAGGAAAACAACTTCTCACTATGGAGACATACACTACAATGAGTCAGTACATGGTCTGATTCTCAAAGACAAGCTCCGTACATAGATCCAACACCTATGTCATCACTAGTTGCAACACGGTCATCTAAGCAAACAACCCTTTTGGTCATACTCGACGTTTAAACCTTTAGGAGCCAATGTCTCCAATTCAAAGATCCATCTAAGCTCCTTTCTTTTGAGCAATGCTACCTTATCACCCCCTCTCCTCATAGGGGGCACGTCATCAATAATTCTATATCTTAATTAGTTCACCGTGTGGCCTGCTGCTTTAAAATGTTTAGGGGCAGGGAGTTCCACCATCCCAGTCCGGATTCCTGCAGTGTCGAGGGACAGCCATGAGGTCCAATGTGGCCCCCACATATGTTAATATCTACATGGCTGTCCTGGAGAGCAAATTCGTGTAGAAGTCCATCCTCTGGTGTCATGTCAGGGGTTGGCGACTTTACATCGATGACATATTCTATTTATGGGATGGAATCCATGAGGACCTTGATCTCTTTTTTGGTTTGGTGAATGACATCTATCTGGAACTTGCTTTTACCATGGTATGCTCACTTGAGATGGTGCAGTTTTTGGATACGATGGTATATAAGCACAATGGTGCTCTGAGCACATACCTTTATATAAAGGAGACTGATCGTAACAGTACACTGCATTTCTCCAGTGAGCACCCAAGAAGGATAGTGGAGTCACTCCCATGGAGTCAACTACACAGGGTGAGATGGACAGTCTCAGAAGATGACAGGGTGGACCAGAGGTTGCAGGAAATGTGTGACAAGTTCCTCCAGAGAGGATATCCAATGGAGACCTTCACAAGATATAAGGAACAAGCAGTGAGCTTAGAACAGGATAAATTATTGGAAGCTAAAACCTTTATTTTAACGGGGTTGATAGGGTAGCATTGCTCAAAAGAAAGGAGCTTAGATGGATCTTTGAATAGGGGACATTGGTTCCTAAAGGTTTAAACATCGAGTACGACCAAAGGGTTGTTTGCTTAGATGACCCTGTTGGAACTAGTGATGACATAGTTGTTGCCATTCTTGATATCTGTTGTTCTTAATCTGTTTTTTAATCTATCCCCTTATTTAGACTTCATGGATCTAATAATAATATAATATTTATTCATTTATATAGCGCTATTAATTCCATAGCACTTTACATTCATCAGTAATGCTGTCCCTATTGAGGCTCACAATCTAAACATCCTATCAGTATCTCTTTGCAATGTGGGAGGAAACCGGAGTGCCCGGAGGAAACCCACGCAAACACGGGGAGAACATACAAACTCCTTGCAGATGTTGTCCTTGATGTCCTGGGTGGGAATTGAACACAGGACCTCGAGACCTCAGTGACCTCTATGTATGGAGCTTGTCTTTGAGAATCAGATCATGTACCGACTCATTGGAATGTATGTCTCCATAGTGAGAAGTTGTTTTCCTTTTTTCAAACACTTTCTTTATCCATTTAAATAATTTTTTGGAAACAGTGATAATCCATGTATGTATATGGGTTATTGATACTGGGAATGTTGATGTCTGATATTGGTATTATGTTGATCTGTATGTATATGAGACATTGACATTGGGCATGCTGCTATATGTTACTGTCAATTTGTGGATTTGTAACTGAAGTTGATTTTTTCCTCTTTTTTAACCCACTATATTCAATAAGACTTGGGTTTAATAAGGATGCTGCAGGGATTACAGAGACACATGGCACCATTGTTACTAGATAGATTTTTGCCCCTTTGGTTTATCGCCTAGGTAAAATATAGGTGTCCGTTGGATATATTTAATAATAATGAGTCACGGGGTTAAAGCCAGTGCATTTGGGGATGAAGGGGTTAGTCTAGATAATCCTAATATACATTATTGGGTGAGTACAAGATCGCTAGACAAGTAATTATGGATAAGGGTTATTTATCCTTGCAGATATATGTTGTGAAATGTGCCACTATTAGTCATGTGTCTTTAGTGGTTGCTGTAATGAAATCTTATGGGGAATAATCTCTTTTGCTAAGGGTTAAGAGTCTGAAGTAGGAGGGAGGGGTTTTGTGCTCTTTCATTCCTATGGACTGAACGCACCGGGATTGGCCTTCCCACTGAGGTGGGGGAGTGAGGACCAATCCGTGATGGACGCCAGAGCATGCTCAATAGCCCCGCTGGAGAAGAAGGAGTTTGGAGCATGCTCAGTGCGCAGAAGCTGGTGATTGGCTGTGGAATATGGAGAGGTGTGGTTCATCATACATGACGTGCAGAGTCACCATGGCCACATGAAAACAAAGAATATGATTGGCTGAGGACCTTTGTTTTGATCTGAGGATGGACTTTGATAAGATGAATAGAACTATGGAAAAGAAAGGGCTTGATAAGCGATCGGTACATAGCCTGCTGAAGGTGAAGTACTGTATTTGTATGCTAGGATCCAGGGGGATGTTTTAATGTGTTATATTTATGTAATTTTTTAGTATTTGTGATATAATACGGTGATTGGTCACTTGTTAATGAGGGGGTGGGTTATACACTATATAAGGATGGCTTTTCTGTATTACAATGTGCTTGATAAAGAACCAGATGGTTTGAACCGTAGCTATGTGACAGACATTGAATAAAGAAGGATGCATTGATTGAACCACCTGTGTGGGAGGCGCTGTCTTTTCTGCTAAACTTGTCTTGTGAGTGACTGGGTTGGACTCTCTGGGCTAGACGGGTCCTAACTGAGGGTAATATAGTTTGTACAGAAATATTACCCATATCCAGATGGGTGCTGTGAACCATTGTGGTTGCTACCTTGACCATGTCTGATAATGCTGAGGCAATAGATGAAAAATGCAGCAATCATTGGTTGAGAAATCCTCTGCACAACTTGGGGTCACCATCATAATGAGGAGGCTTACAGAGGTTAGGACAGGGTCTTGTTGTGGGCACAAGCATCAGGCTCTGTACCGGAGGCTGAAAGACTGGGGGAGCAGAACCCAGCTGTACCTTAGTTAACCAGTCATCCACAGAGGTCATGCAGTCAAACATGCAGGTCTACATATCACATTGGCGATTGAGTTCCTGATGAAGCTTTGCTTGCTGAGATTAGACAGGCGGGTGTCCAAGGTTTGCATGAAGGCAACTAGCTGTTCCTCACTCTTACGAATCCAAGCTTGCTCTCTTTGGGCTGTGAATAGTGTAGTCCATGGCCTGGGAAAATTGTTACTGATGGTGCAGTGGCAACTGTATACCCAATACTCAAGAGACAGGAGAGTGACTTTCGTAAAACCAAGGATATTTATTGAGGAACATTTAACAAAAGGGAAAAGGTGCCTGAGGGAAGGACCCTCTGGATCGTGACACTGTTCACATGTTATGGAGCACCCACAGAGGTAACCCCTGTACAGGGATTCACCTGTTACAACACTAGGAGGCCTAAATGCTCCAGAGGGGCGACCCGGTACAGACCGGACAGTAGATATGGAGAGACAGAAGAACACTGGCTCTGTCATTGGAAAGGATCCTGGGCTTCTGTGTAATTCCAGAAAGGCTGATCCAGCTGGTAGAGGTATCCGGAGTGTCCAGAGGGATCCATTATTAGGAACTGCCAGCAGACGATTCTGTGGAGACATAGGTATTTATATAAAGCAAGGCAACAGTCTTCCTATTGCAAGGCACTGCAGAGTGCGACCTGGGGAGAGGCAACAATCCAAATGAGTGAACACATTGCCCAGGCACCTCCCATAGGAGGAGGATGCCTTTTATCCACAGAGCAGTTTAGTACTCAGTCTCAGTCCTAATAGGGAAAAGGTGAACTGCTCCTTTAAGTGTGCAAAGGAAGCGGTGCATGCATCCTAAGAGCATTCCTAGGAGATTTGCCAAGAGGACACATGTTCCTAGCAGAGAAGAAAGCAGATGGGCGCATGGAACCATGGACACGGTAAGCAGAATTAGTGCAGCTGCTTGGTGGGCTCCGATCTCCCCACTTAGCAATTAAAATATATAAGATGTAAGTACATGCTATTGATGCATAAAGTAAATGTATTACAGGGTTTTTCCATCTCATCCTTTTATCTCCGACAAGTCGCCAAAGATAGAGCAACTGAAACAGCTGAAAGTGGCTGAGTGATGCTGTTGCAATAAAACCAATTATGATTAATGGAATGTAAACTTCCTATCAAGTTGTTCTTTGCTGTTTCCCTAACCCCACCTCCAAATAAGGTGGCACTAGCTATCCCCTCCAAAGCCATGAACAATTATAAAAGTGTAGGTACACTTTAAATCTATAAATATAAAAGAGAACTAAACAGAACTGTTTACATTATTGTTCCCACAAGGCAATTATTAACAAGCTTTCCTGTCAACGGTCTTTCGTTCATTCCATATAAGAGGGCATTTATTAACTAAAAGTCTGATCAGAGAAGTATTTTACACAATGAGTAAACTAATTAAAATTATTACCTTGACGAGCATTCATTGTCAGAGTAAGCTACAGCATTGAATAATGTGCTCTTATTAAGCAAATAAAAGAGCACTATCATTCTTTTATATAGTTCATTTACATGAATCTTTTGAGTTAATAATCACTTATGAATTAGGAAATTTAAAATGTTAATACTTTTTATTATTCTCACAGCATGAACATTGTATTTATTGCTTACGTGTATACTTAACTATGTAAATCTCACATGTATAATGAGCACACATAAGAGCACTAGTAACATATTCATAAATAAAATATGAATGCTGTTTTATTGCAAAAGTACACATGTAACTAACATCATTAAAATTCTAATAACATTTTGATGTTAGAATGAATAATACAATCATATCAATAGGTATAATTAATAATCAAGAAAGTCAATGATAATACAACTGACCCATTTTCCTTGATGGAACACATCTAATAAACATAAAATGCTTACATCTCATACTCGGTAAAATCTGCCTTAGCCTTCATCCATTATACTAGGTTTACTGTAGAGCTACAGGGCTTTAATATAAAGTATGTCACATTTGCCATTCAAACAATCTATTAATCATCGATCTACACAGTTCATACTATATGATTAAGGTCAAATGTGACCTAAAGGTAAGGTGTAAATGACGATGTTTTAAGCTAGCACTCAGCATCTTCTCAGGAACAGGAGTGTAATATAAATGTATAGAAATGTTTTTACTCCTCTCAGTGAAAGAGGATTAGTGGCTAAGGTGGCTTCTTGAAAGTATTTAGTAGAAAGAGAGAGTTGGCAACATTTCCAAAAGGAAAAGCTGGGGATCCTTTAGAAAGATTTGATGTAGAACGGATGGATTGTCAACACAGTAGAAGTACATTGCAGCACCTCAAACATAGCCTGTCGGGCACAGTTGGGCCGATTCCCCTTATGGCTAACTATAAACATGAGGACACTATCACATGAGGTTCACATATAGAGCAGTAACCCAAACTCCTACCATCATAAAGCCCTACTGAGCCAAAGCTCAGAGCGAGCCATGAACCCCGACAGCCAGTCCCGTCAAAGTCAGCAACACACTTTGACAAAAGCAAAAATAAAGAAGATCTCAGAGAGCTGAAAGATGCAATATATAGCGGGTTAGCAGAGTGAATTAGAGAACTCACAGAACTAACCATCTACTGGTCACTAAAAGGGGACTATACTCTGGCCACATATCTGGAGAGATTACCTCACCCCAAAGACATGCAGACCCTGAGTACGTACAAACTAAGTGCCCACAGTCTAGAGGTGGCAACAGGGCAGCACCAACAGACATACAAGCCACGAGAGAACAGACTGTGCCAGCACTGCCAGCAGGGGGTACTGGAGGAAGTGACACATTTCTTGCTACACTGCAACAAATACTCAGCAGTGAGGGTCTCTCACTTCCTGAGACTTTTCATTCACAACCTGAACTTCCCATCCATGGACGAGGAGAGGAAAGTCTTCATCCTAATAGGGGAAGAGGAATCAACAGTGGAGATTGCCGCCCAATACGTCACCATATGTTATAAGCTTAGAGGAACTTAAAATCTCAAAATGGACTATTATTCCCCATTCCCACAACCCCCGATCCCCTTTCTTGTGACATTTATTTTTCTTGCTTTGGCAACACTAAATGTATTTTGGTCCTGCCAATACAACCTATTTGAGTTTCAGTTTGAGTTTGAGAAGTTACTGTATGAAGCTGGACAGTGCAAAAAAACAATAGTATTTGAGTTTGTCAAGCAGTCCAAAACTGATACATTAAATTGACCAAATAAGAGGTAAGCTACCAAAAAATGTGAAATAGTCACAGTACCAAAGGTATCTTGGTTGAGTGGCAAGCTGTTCAGGTAGTAGTAGAGATGAGCAAACCTTTTGAGGTTTAGGTTTGGCTCTGTTTGTCACAGAGAATCCCACTGTGTGATCTATGATAACTTCAGTTTGGTCAGCACTTGTAAGACTAGCTGTTTCATGAGAGCCGAGATATCGCGTGAGATGTAACCGGTATATCTCGCCAATATCATGAGACAGTGCATGTAAGGAGCATTGACATCAGGGAGTGCAGTATAGTTTAAACTTTCAGGATATGCCCTGTGAGGTGTTTGTGATGGCACCGCTTGTCACACTGCCACCAGTGCATGTGTGCCTGCTCTCACAGCATATGGGGGATGCTTTCTATGTACTTGACCTCCCTATAGGATAGTAAAGCCTTGGGCACATATATTGTTTGACACTTTTTTGTGAAGCAGATTTTGAGAATCTGCATTCAAATCTGAATGACTGTCCTGAAGCCAGCAGATTCTATGATAGTTCAGAAGTGCTGTGCCAACATTATTTTTTTTTCATGCAGATTTGGTGCAGATTTTGGGGCAGAAAAAAAGAAATATGAACCACATCTTCCAGGCAAAAAAAGCTACTTGGGCACAGAACCTATGAACTCTGAACCACAAGATAGACATGCAGATTTTGATGTAGATTCTCAAAATCTGCATAAAAAAAATCAAACAGTCCAGCACACAAGGAGGGAAGTAAAAAAGCTTTACTTTGGCTAATATAAAAAAAAAAATCACATGTTGGTACATGATGTAATTGATCACATTTACAATACACAAACAGTGATCATTTTAAAATAGGCACTTATAACAGAATATAATAAGTTTAAAATACACACATATATACAGTAAATATACACATTATATAAAAGTAACTAAGCCCTACAGCAGACTCCATTAACATGAGGTACAGGCCATTAAGTTAATGGGGCAAAGTCCATTAAGGGCACAGTCCATTAAGGGCTTTGAGATGTTGCCCGAAGGCTGCATTCCCGCTAATCCATCAGGGTGAAGGGCAACGGGCACTAAACTTAGGAAGGAGAAAAATTATGTTAACAAAAAAAACAAGCTCCACTCTTCTAAGAACTCCAAACAGTCCTTATCTGGCCAACAGGGCAACTCCAGGACGCGTCAGTAAGCCAATAACAGGCCTTTTTTAGGGCAGTCCTCTTTAATCAGAGTAAAAAGATTGTAGCACCTTTTTGATTAATGCTGAAGATCGCTGTTCGGCATTGTACTCTGCTGGCTGACGATCCTGGGGGTAGTAGGGGCTACTCCTACAGGGGCATTCTCCCACACCACCAGACCTCAGCACACCCTGTAATGGCCATGGCTGGTGAAGAGGAAAGAATCATTAGGTGACAACCACCCCCTCTTGGAAAAATGAGAGGAACTTGAGTAACCCTAACATGCACTTCAGGATCTCTGGCCTCTGTGGGTTTCTCTACAGCTGGCTGGCAACAAGATAAGACCTTGCCTCCAGCTGATGCCGTATCCTTTCCATGTCGGCCTCCTGCTGCAAATTGCCGCGACACTACTATGTTCAGGAATAAAGTGAATAATGAGTAGCACCAACAAGACAAGGATCTGTGAATATGTTTCAATTGTGTACTGCAGAAACTGCCCTTTGCTATATATATGAAATCGGAGAACTTAGTCTCATTAGTAGCTACTAGGGATTAAGCTTGGCATCCACATCAAGGAGTCTCCATTGCCAAGTCCTATCACTATGCCTAATGAAAATGGTATGAGGTGGATGGATTTATATGTCCTAGGTGTGATTAAAAACGACGTACAGGTGTGAACTAGGATCTAGCAATGGTGTCCTATGTGTGGTTACCAAACTAAAGAAAATGTGGAATATGGGAAAAAATTATAAAGTGGGAGCTCAGTCCAAATAAGCAATATATAAGAAGAGTTAAGACTGGCATCGACCACAGGCGTAGGTGCTAGCAGAAAAAACATTATACTTACAATTGTGAACCGCCGCGACACTACTATGTTCAGGAATAAAGTGAATAATGAGTAGCACCAACAAGACAAGGATCTGTGAATATGTTTCAATTGTGTACTGCAGAAACTGCCCTTTGCTATATATATGAAATCGGAGAACTTAGTCTCATTAGTAGCTACTAGGGATTAAGCTTGTGCATCCACATCAAGGATGCCAAGCTTAATCCCTAGTAGCTACTAATGAGACTAAGTTCTCCGATTTCATATATATAGCAAAGGGCAGTTTCTGCAGTACACAATTGAAACATATTCACAGATCCTTGTCTTGTTGGTGCTACTCATTATTCACTTTATTCCTGAACATAGTAGTGTCGCGGCGGTTCACAATTGTAAGTATAATGTTTTTTCTGCTAGCACCTACGCCTGTGGTCGATGCCAGTCTTAACTCTTCTTATATATTGCTTATTTGGACTGAGCTCCCACTTTATAATTTTTTCCCATATTCCACATTTTCTTTAGTTTGGTAACCACACATAGGACACCATTGCTAGATCCTAGTTCACACCTGTACGTCGTTTTTAATCACACCTAGGACATATAAATCCATCCACCTCATACCATTTTCATTAGGCATAGTGATAGGACTTGGCAATGGAGACTCCTTGATGTGGATGCCAAGCTTAATCCCTAGTAGCTACTAATGAGACTAAGTTCTCCGATTTCATATATATAGCAAAGGGCAGTTTCTGCAGTACACAATTGAAACATATTCACAGATCCTTGTCTTGTTGGTGCTACTCATTATTCACTTTATTCCTGAACATAGTAGTGTCGCGGCGGTTCACAATTGTAAGGCCTCCTGCTGCAAGTCTTGGAATTCTTCTGCAGTTGCGAGCCGACCTATGCCTACCGTAACCCATTTTTTGCTGCCCTTCACTTTCATGAAGTTGACCACTTCCCCAACATATAGGGTGCAGAGTCATGAAAGCATATGGTAAGGTAGCAGAGTGGACTGGTTTACATAACACCTGTCAACAGTCCCATCTTCGGCTGGTTACCTGAACCCCCTTTTCTGGAAGAATGTTGCCACCCAGCCCTGGATGCATTGTTCATCAAAGGCATTAGCCTGGGTGATGGCATCAGAGAGCCTAATTTGTTCCAGAAATGAGATGGGACGGAGTGGTTCCTTGCCTGTAAGATGTTAGGATAATTGATGGGAGGATATAGTGGTTCCCACATGGCATACTCCCAGTCGAGGGCCTCTGGAGGAGGTGCTACACAAGGCAGGGAAACAGGAGTTTTTGCAACTACTAGCTCCTCATCCTCCTCCTTGATTTGCTGAGTGACCAGGGAGGCATGCTGCAAGATCATTATTCTGACCTGTTCTGGTCCCAGCTGGAATACAGACCAGCTAACCTCCTGACTCTGAGCTGCGTTCTACTAGAAGCTCTTCTTAAGGCATGGGAAATAGTACTGGATTCTGCCCTCGCTGCATGTAAGGCCCAATGCGGGTAGCACAGTTGTAATCCAGCTCACATATGTAAAATTTGTCATCTCATTTGTGGGTTTCTCCAGTTCTGGTGATCCTCCAAAGCAGGCATGTATTGGGGTGGATTCATCACATCTTCAAACTGTGGACTGCAGGCATGCATTTGCACAGTATAGCTCTGCATTGTACGGCAATCCCAAGATAGTGCCGGCTTCCTCAGTGAGCATATTTCCTTTGCCTCTTCCAGTATCAAGACCCAGTCACTTACAGGATATTGTTTGCCCAATCTTGTTGCCTAGCTCCTCGTTAAGCCCTCCATAGGGTGAGCTACAGAAGGAACCTGACTTACAAACCCTATTCCCAAGACCATGTGCAACACCTGAGCTTGCTGTTGGGTGGGTGATTATTGAAGCCAGACATTTTTGGAGGAGATATAAGAAAAAGAAAATAGTTTATTTTCAGCTCACCACCAATTCATCTGGAATGTTGAATAAGGCTAGTGAGCAATGCATGGACAGCTCCAAGATGAATGCTATAATAAAACACTTGAGCACATGCCAATAATCTGTATTCTAAATGTATGGAATGAAAGGAAATAAATTGCACATTTCCAAGAAGCAATATCCATATTATGGTGTTTAATGATTGTGAACAAACCTTTAAGACCATGACAGTTAAACATATAATGGACATAGGCTATTTTTATATGAATTGCTATCAGATAAGTGTAAATGAGATGGCTTCAAATGGAACCCCTGGGGGGAGGGACTGCGCCAGTTAGACCACCATGACCTGCCAGACCCAGCAAACCCAAGACTCACTCAGATCTCCCATCTAGTGAAAATCCCCAACATATGACAGGGAGCAGAGGGATAACAAGAAACAATATCTGCGACACAGGTAAAGTGAAGGCAGAAAATGGATGAACAACTGCAGATTGTTAACCTTTCCTCCTATGTTTTATCAGAGACTTAGACTCAGCTGTTGCAGAAAGGGTTGTCATTTTCTCATACAGTTGGCCTAGACAAATTTCTGTTCACTAAAGACATCTATCTTTTTTGTAGAAAGCTAATTTTCAAGCTCTTGTATCACTAGCCTTCCATACTTGACACCATGACTGAAGCAGAACGACGGGCATTGAGCGACCTCATCGCACTAGCATCAGAGGAAGACATTGGTAACATTGACTGGTTTCCAGGACGTCTTCCATCACAAGTCACCCCTCCATTGTTAACCCTAGAATGCATACCTGGGGCCTCGCAGGCCTGCCAGGTTACTTGTTTTCTATTTTCTGAATAAGTACTTTAGTTTGAATTTTGAAAATCTAGGTAATCCTCAGGTATATAGTTGTTAGTAATTTCCAGTTATTCATATATTTTTATGTTACAGACATTTCGGTATAACAACCTTTTTTTGGGACTACCCCATATTCACACACTTGGGGCCTTTTAGGCCTGTACTAGGTTTACATGTGAAACTCAGTCTTTTTGTCTGTATTGTTGCTGGGGAAAAACTTTTATGACTCTGCTATTGCTGGGAAGAGTGTGGATTCTGCATGACAACATCTTAATGTGATCTTGGAAGGGAGGCTCCCTCACAAAGTCATGTGTCTCTGACCTCATCGCAGGTCTTTTTGTCCTAATTGCTGGAGAGACTTTGGAGGAAGAAGTCAGCTTTCTTTTGTCTGGAAATAGAAACTTTCTGAGCTCCAAAACCAGAGACTTCTACTGCACTATAAGAAAGTGATCTGTTGGAGGTAAGAGGAGGGGGGCTGCACTTTACCTGCTTTATATCGCTTGGTGTGCTGACCGCGTTTTTTTTTGCGGCCGCACCTGCCGCAAGTGCCAAAACCACACTTGCCGCACCTGCCGCAAGCCCGCCTATACATTGTATGGGGCTTGCCGCAACCGTGCCGCAAGTGCAGCCAGTATGTGGTAATCGCGGCAGATGCGTTTTTTTACCGCTCTGCCGCGATTTAAAAAAAACGCTGATGTGAAAGGGGCCTTAGTCAAATATGACGTTATTAAAGATTTAAAGCAACTCCCTGGGATATTTAATTCTTCTATGGATACCCACGACTACTTATCTTCAGCATCCCACCATTTTTGAGAGCTCTTTATCAGAGATGCTAAATAATACGCCTTGATATTCGGAAGTCCCAGCCCTCCATTCAATTTATTTCTCTCTAGAGTAAGTCTCGACACTCTTGGTCTCTTTTTGTTCCAAACAAAGGTAGATATCTGGTTTTGAAGTCTTTGTAAATATTTTTTTAGGGATGTGTAAGGGGATTGATCGGAAAACGTATAAAATTTTAGGAAGCACAAACATTTTATAAGAGTTTATTTTGCCTATCCAAGCGATCTCAATTTTTGACAGATGGGATAAATCTTATTGTATATTTTTGTGTAAGTCGTCCAGGTTTACATCTATTATTTTAGAAAGTGGATTGGTGATCATGATACCCAAATAATACAGGCCTATATTCTCCCAAGTGAAAACTCATCTTTCAGATGTTTCAGCATTTCCAAGTTGACATTAAAGTGCAGGACTTGAGTTTTATTAATGTTCATCTTATAAAACGATACACTAGAGAAGTCCGCAATAGTCTCCCTTAAATACCTGAGAGACTGTAAAGGATCTGTCAGGGTTACTAATAAATCATCAGCAAATAGAAATGTTTTAAATTGTCTCCCATTTATGAGGACCCCCCTAATATGTGTGTTCTTCCTAATTTTTTTATTTTATTTATTTTTTTTAACCATCATTTTATTGATTTTAGCATGTAGTTCACAACAATGAAAATAAATCTGGAACCATCAAAAAAGTACATGAAATAGCATTAACTGTCAATCAATAATCCGTTCACATTACTACTTGTAATTCAAAATGATATGTTATCAACATTACATATTTTGAAGATGAAAGTTAAAACTATCTAAATAACCCACTGACAATCCCACCCAAGTCGTACCCCTAAATATGTCTTACTGTGTCAAAACATTCGTGTGGCTTATGTTGACAGAAGTCTTGTTGGTATTTGCGATCCGAAACATGAAATCAGAAATAAGTACGCAAAATGAGCACTGAATTTGGTTCCCTTACTTAAGAGGGCCCATTATCTCAATCAATCAATACATTTCAACTTTCCCAGTGTGCCTCCCAGGTCTTCCAAGGCATACCATGCAGTATTTTTATACGGTCTCATAAAAAGCTTGATTTCTATATCAGTCAGTTCTCCTTCAATAAATGGTCTCCATTTGGCAAATAATTTCTTTGCCAGACTGTCTGCATTTCTGAGTGTTTCTATTGATTCTAGTGATAGGACCTTTTTCAGGTTGTCTCTCACCATGGCCAGACCCGGGACCAAATCATTAAGCCAATGTTGAAGAAGGAGCCTCTTTGCAACCAAAGAAATTGTATGAAATAGGACATGCGGTTGACGGGTATTACATCCCTCATCTTTACAGTGAAACAGCCATAGCAATGGATTCAACTTGTCCTCAATATTAATAAGCCTCGAGGTCATTTTTACGACTCCTTCCCAGAAAAGTTTTGTTTTCCCGCATGACCATATTCCATGCTCCAAGTCTGTCTTGTAAGATTTACATTTGGGGCAGTGTAGCCACCTTCCCTGGTTGTCTGGTGATGGGGGAATATTGAAACCCTGGATGGATCCGTGCATAAGTCTAAACTGAGAGTCTCTCCACTTTTCATTGGTTATGTAATTCTTGATCGTCGCCCACCCTTCCAATATTTTCTGTGTCAAATCGGCATCATTGAAATATTTCTTCCATCTGGAAAACAACCTTTCTGAGGTGTTTGGTTTTAGGATGTTTTGTAGTTTGTTATAAAGTAGTGATATAGATATATCTTCCTCCCTAGTGTCTAGTAACTCATCCCATAGTGAATGTGTTAGCTCTCCCGAAACATCAGTCAGATGAGACATGAGTGCATAGTGTATTTGACTTCCTAATTTTTTAACAAGAGGCTCTAAGAAAGATCAAATAATATTGGAGAGAGGGGGCAGCCCTGTCTGGTGCCATTTGTCAAACAATTTTACCTGAAAGATGACCACTCGATAACATTTTTGCTGTTGGGTTTGCATATAATGACTTAATAACACGGTACGCGGACCCCTTTATACCAAAGTGTTTCAGGGTAACAAAGAGAAACTCCCACTGCACCCTGTCAAATGCTTTTTTAGCATCAACTGACAGGGCCAGCATCAGGGTTTTAGAGTTTTTCACATGATTAATGTTTAACACTCTTCGGGTGGCATCCGAGGTCCCTCTATTGGGTATAAATCCCATTTGGTCCGAATTAATTCGTTTTGGGATTCATTTTTTTAGTCTGTTTGCTTTCATTTTTTAAATAATTTTAACAGCAGAATTTAAAAGGGAAATCGGTCTATAATTAGCTACATTTAGTGCATTACCTTTTTCTTTAGGGATAACAGAAATAATGGCTTCTTGCATTTCATATGGAAGAGGGGTATTGTTGGCTATGGCATTCATTAGATTAGTTAAGTAATAAGCAAGTGGAATAGAAACTGTTTTTTTGAAGTACTCATTAGGGGTCCATCAGGACCCGGGGGTTTCTCATTTTTTTAGTGAGCCAATTGTCATAGCAACTTCACTCACTTCAAATGGGGAGTTAAGAAACAACAAGTCTTCATCAGACAAAGATGGAATTTTTATGGAATCCAAAAATTTATCAATAGATTTGGCAGTAGGAATTTTGAGATTGGGCTCATCCTTTAAATTATATAGGTTTTCGTAAAATTTTCTGAACTCCTCAGATATATCTTTGGGGTTCCTACACACCACACCACTTTTATTTTTAATTTGAAATATTTTTGTTTTAGTTCTTATATATCTTCAATATATTTGTGATAAACGTGTTGGATTTGTTCATACAGTTGTAGTATTTTGTTTTGTAAGCTTGTATCATCTTATCATATGGTAGTCTGATTGTAAAATGGAACTCAATTCCACCTGTAATTTTAAGATGTGTTTATGAGTAGCCTCGCATGGTTTAGTGATTTGGTCATTTTCAAGAACTCTAATTTGATTCATGACTTTTTCAGATTTTTCCCATCTCGCTCTATTTAGCATAGAGTTTAGCTGGATAGGAGATCCCCTAACTACAGCCTTATGTGTTGTCCAAAGAGTGGTGTTTGAAATATTATCTATATTATTTTCTTCAAAGTAAGAATTAATAACATTGAGAATCTCATTTTTATACTCTGGGTGCAAGAATAAAAAGGAATTAGCTCTCCATACCTTATGTTGTGAAACATTATACTTGTCATATATTTCAAATAGAATTGATGAATGATCAGACCATGACTTCGGGAGAATTTTAACTGTTCTAAATTTTTGTAAGGTATAAATAACAGTTAGGATTAAGTCTATTCTTGCTAGGGAGAGATGAGAGTCCGAGTAGTGCATAAATACTTTTAAAGGGAACCTGTCACCTGAATCTAAGTCCCTACACTATCACTAGCTGTCCCTACACCTTCCTAGCTGCTCCCTATCTATCCCTTTCTCATCTAAAGTGGCCATATGAAACATTTCAAAAATAAGTTTAAATTTACAGCAGTCCCCGAGGTTGGGGGACTGGAAAGGTGGGCCCACGCTCCATTCACCACTCCTCCATTGTGTAATGCACACCCCCGCTGGGCGGCATTATTCTTTTTTCCTCTCTGCCCCCACCATTTGGAATCTCCCGCCCTCTGTGACATTGTATGCACCAGCCGGACGTCACATCCGACGCAGTGCATTATGGGGCCGATCACGTGATCGGCCCCAGTGCATTATGGGCTTGATCACATGATCGGCCCGGCTCCGCGCATGCGCAATGCGCTTATTGAAGCTGGGCCGAGCACGTGATCGACCCCATAATGCACTAGGGCCAATCACGTGACCAGCCCCATAATGCACCGCGACGGATGTGACGTCCGGCTGGTGCATACAATGTCACAGAGGGCGGGAGATTCCAAATGGTGGGGGCAGAGAGGAAAAAGAATAATTACACCCAGCGGTGCGTGCACTACAAAACAGAGGAGTGGTGAATGGAGCATGGGCCCGCCTTTCCAGTCCCCCAACCTCGGGGACTGCTGTAAGTTTAAACTTATTTTTGAGATGTTTCATATGGTCACTTTTAGATGAGAAAGGGATAGATAGGGAGCAGCTAGGAAGGTGTAGGGACAGCTAGTGATAGTGTAGGGACTTAGATTCAGGTGACAGGTTCCCTTTAAGGAAGAATTCAAACATCTAAAGGTGTCATAAAGCTCCTCCCTATTAATCCACGGGTCCAATATAATATTGTTTCTATTTCTGTTCTTATTTGTGGTGTCAAGGAGAGGACCTGGAATAGCATTAAAATCACCCATCCAAACTAAACTTTGTCCATAGCTTTAGTCAGAAAGGAAATTTGACCCTTATTTGGCACGTAAACATTTACCAAAGTATACATGGTGTCCTGTATTTTACAGACCAAGATTAAGAATCTGCCCTTTGAATCTGCTATATATTGTATCTCTTCATATTTAACTGAATCTCTTATTGGAAAGGCCACTCCAGCTTTTTCATTTTTATTTGTTGCTAAAATTATGTTAGGGTAATTTTTATTTTCAAATTTGGGCATATTATTGATGGCAAATTTAATTTTGTGAATCCTTGCAACCGCTAAATCCAACCTGTTTAATTCTCTCCAGAGCAAAAAAGCGTTTCTGTGGAGAATTTAGTCCATTCACATTGATTGACAAACACCTCGTAGCAATCACAAAGTAGAAAGCTAAAAAAGAGTAAACTTTTGCCTTTAAGAAATTAAAAAAATGGATACGTTATTCCATGGCATATAGGGTGATGACAATTGAGCATGTCACCATTAAACAATTTAAATAAATGCTAAAATACACTAAGTGGAGAAGTTTAAAAAACAAACAGATTTAGGTTCTCCTAAAGGCACAATTTAAATCGGCCTCCCTAAGGACCAAAGTAAAAAATAATACATTCAGACTTGGCCTTCATATCTATAAAAAATATGAGACTATGTGACACCATTTCCGGTGATGTACAACTCTTTTAGGACACCAATACCATTATCAATATCTGAGATGAAGATAAATCGTTGTTTAAATGAAAAATAAATTTTTTGGATATGCACCATCTATAAGCAATATTATGTTTCTGAATGACCTCAGTAATTGGTTTAAGAGCTTTCCTCCCTGCAAGGTTCTTCTTCGAGAGGTCAGAGAAGACTTCAATTATATCATAAGGAGCTGGAAGAATCCTGCTCCCTCTCATATAGTCAGTAAATAGTTCCCTATCATGGAGGAAGCTAAACTTTACTATTACATCACGAGGGATTTCTTCTGGAAGAGTTTTTGGTTTTGAAATTCTTCGAACACTTTCAAAGGAGCATTTTATCTCAGAAAGAGTTGGCAAAACTTTCCTTACCATTGCTTTAATGTATTGTAATAAGTATGAATTTTTCACTCTTTCAGAGATTCCCCTAATTTTCAGGTTATTAACCCTGTCCCTATTCTCACTACTAGTAACTCTATCCTTCAGTATCTTAAATTCCTCTCTTGGCCCCCTCCTGATCTTATTGTATAGTTTTAGCTTTTTTGACAAGTCCGCCACTTCCTTTTCAGTCCTATCTGACCTAGATATAATTGTTGGCAAAGAGAACTTCATGTCGTCCAAGTCTATTTTCAATTTATTGTTGAATTACCTGAAGAGTTCAAAGAGGAATTGCCTTTCTTACCGGTTCACCCCTTTAGCTATTTATAGTACTGCCCTCTCCAAACCCCTCAAATCTAGGTCTTTGTTCTTGTGGACTTAAATATTCTGATGTTTTTGTCCCTGCTCCCGTATCCATCATTTGATTTAGGTCTGAGCTAAACCCCAATGAGGCTCCCATTTCCTTTCTTTTTATGGAAAAGTTAGCTGTCCCTTGCATCCTACCTCCCCCACTAGTGGGAACTTTCCTAGACTCCATATTTTCTCGATTAAATTGTGTCTCTATCTTTGCAGAGGCTGAGTTTGAGTGAGAATCAGAACTTCAGCCCATGTGTGGGAGTTTATTTTGTTTAAAAAAGCTAGTTTTAAGCACCGAATTATTCTTGATTTTAAGTGGCATAACGAAATGTATCATCCCGATCTCCCAGATAATTCTCTAAAGGAGTAAAAGTATCCAGGCAAACGTTTGTGATTATCAGGAAGGTCAATAAGAACAATTAGAATTTAGAAGATCTAAATTTTATGCAGTTAAATTAGTCTCAGAATTGGGTAGATTATAAAACCATGAAGGATTTCAAAGAAATGAAACTTCATGATCTATCCCTTTAAGAAAATTGAATTTCTCAAAAAGACAACAGTCAACAATACATCTGACTAATGTCTTAAAAGACATTGTAGGACCATGCTATGTACATTCTATATATATAGTTAAGCTAGGTCACCTTTAATAACATTAGCTGCAGTTTCCAATATCTTGTCCACTCTCTATTTGAAACTAAACCTTTCCAAAACTGAACTTCTTCTGCTCCCCCCATCCACTAACCTCCCTAAATCGGACATTTCTCTCTCAGTTTGTGGCACCACGATAACGCCTAGCCAGCAGGCTCGCTGTCTGGGTGTTATATTTGACACCGATCTCTCCTTCTCCTCCCACACACAATGTCTCGTCCGCTCCTGTCGCTTACGCCTGAAGAATATCTCTAGAGTCCGCCCTTTTCTCACCCTGGAAACAACAAAAACCCTCACCGTGGCCCTAATCCATTCCCGCCTTGACTATTGCAATTCTCTATTAAGCGGCCTCCCCCTCACCAGACTTTCTCCTCTCCAGTCCATCCTTAATGCAGCAGCCAGGATCACCTATCTGGCCAATCGTTACTCAGATGCCTCTGCTCTGTGCCAGTCATTGCACTGACTGCCCGTATACTACAGGATCAAATTCAAACTGCTTGTTCTCACCCACAAAGCTCTTCACAGTGCAGCACCCCCCTACCTCTCCTCCCTCATCTCTGTCTATCACCCCACCCGTTCTCTACGTTCCTCAAATGACCTTCGACTGACATCTGTACTAATCCGATCCTCCCACTCCCGGCTCCAAGACTTCTCCAGAGCTGCACCAAAACTCTGGAATGCTTTACCCCAAGAAATCAGGACTATCCACAACTTGCATGGCTTCAGACGATCCCTAAAAACGCATCTTTTTAAGGCGGCCTATCATACTCCCTAATAGAAGTCCTTTGTACTTTAGACAGTGAATGGGCTATCCCTTTGGACATTACTCTTCTATAAACTCCACCAAACCAAAAAGGTCTACATAGACTGTATAACGACCATCCATGTAAGCTTAGCCCTATGCCCCATTTCCTCAAGATGCCTGGACCATCAGTGCAATAAGCCCCTGTACCTTGTGCAACTCCTATCCCGTCGTAGATTGTAAGCTCTTTTGAGCAGGGTCACCTTCATTTCTTGCCTTATTTATTGTATTTTCTTTTTTACATTGAATTTGAATTGTATTTGTTCTGTACTGTAATTACTTACTGTATTATATTTTCTGTACTCTAACCCTACATTGTAAAGCGCTGCGGAATATGTTAGCACTATATAAATAAAGCTTTATTATTATTATTATTATATATACAAATGTGTGCTATAACTCAACAACTAGTACAAAATAAACATTGGACAGCTTCTAAAGTCCATACATCAATATTTCTAATGTTACCTGTATTATTTGTGCAGTTATTCTTCAATTAAAATGCAAAACCAGCTTTATTTTAACATAAAAGATAGCAGACATATGTACATACAGTGTTGGCCAAAAGTATTGACACCCCTGCAATTCTGTCAAATAATATTCAGTTTCTTCCTGAAAATGATTGCAATCACAAATTCTTTGGTATTATTATCTTCATTTAATTTGTCTTAAATGAAAAAACTCAAAAGAGATTGAAGCAAAAAGCAAAACATTGATCATTTCACACAAAACTCCAAAAATGGGCCGGACAAAAGTATTGGCACCCTCAGCCTAATACTTGGTTGCACAACCTTTAGCCAAAATAACTGCGATCAACTGCTTCCGGTAACCATCAATGAGTTTCTTACAATTCTCTGCTGGAATTTTAGACCATTCTTCTTTGGCAAACTGCTCCAGGTCCCTGATATTTGAAAGGTGCCTTCTCCAAACTGCCATTTTTAGATCTCTCCACAGGTGTTCTATGGGATTCAGGTCTGGACTCATTGCTGGCCACCTTAGAAGTCTCTAGTGCTTTCTCTCAAACCATTTTCCAGTGCTTTTTGAAGTGTTTTGGGTCATTGTCCTGCTGGAAGACCCATGACCTTTGAGGGAGACCCAGCTTTCTCACACTGGGCCCTACATTATGCTGCAAAATTTGTTGGTAGTCTTCAGACTTCATAATGCCATGCACACGGTCAAGCAGTCCAGTGCCAGAGGCAGCAAAGCAACCCCAAAACATCAGGGAACCTCCGCCATGTTTGACTGTAGGGACTGTGTTCTTTTCTTTGAATGCCTCTTTTTTTCTCCTGTAAACTCTATGTCGATGCCTTTGCCCAAAAAGGGAGAATATTATTCCAAAACGTTTTAGGCTTTCTCAGGTAAGTTTTGGCAAATTCCAGCCTGGCTTTTTTATGTCTCGGGGTAAGAAGTGGGGTCTTCCTGGGTCTCCTACCATACAGTCCCTTTTCATTCAGACGCCGACGGATAGTACGGGTTGACACTGTTGTACCCTCGGACTGCAGGGCAGCTTGAACTTGTTTGGATGTTAGTCGAGGTTCTTTATCCACCATCCGCACAATCTTGCGTTGAAATCTCTAGTCAATATTTCTCTTCCGTCCACATCTAGGGAAGTTAGCCACAGTGCCATGGGCTTTAAACTTCTTGATGGCACTGCACACGGTAGACACAGGAACATTCAGGTCTTTGGAGATGGACTTGTAGCCTTGAGATTGCTCATGCTTCCTCACAATTTGGTTTCTCAAGTCCTCAGGCAGTTCTTTGGTCTTCTTTCTTTTCTCCATGCTTAATGTGGTACACACAAGGACACAGGACAGAGATTGAGTCAACTTTAATCCATGTCAACTGGCTGCAAGTGTGATTTAGTTATTGCCAACACCTGTTAGGTGCCACAGGAAAGTTACAGGTGCTGTTAATTACACAAATTAGAGAAGCATCACATGATTTTTCTAAGGGTGCCATACTTTTGTCCACCCCCTTTTTTATGGTGCGGAATTATACCCAATTTGGCTTTAGGACACTTCTTTTTGTGTTTTTTTCATTGAAGAAAAATTAAATGAAGATAATAATACCAAAGAATTTGTGATTGCAATCATTTTCAGGAAGAAACTGAGTATTATCTGACAGAATTGCAGGGGTGTCAATACTTTTGGCCAACACTGTATATTTATCCTCTCTTCTCCTCTTGTGACTCCTGGTCTGCGAAGCTCGGGGTCGTAGGAAGCCCAACAACCTCACTTGATCACGTAATCTCTCCTCTGTAGGACCAGAAATATGTAGCTATACAGAGTGTATTGAATGACCGCTCATTAGTGACAGTGTATAACGCTTTCACTGTATAGACCGTAGCGTTGTCATACAACCCATTTTTATCTGTCAGCACAAACAGGCAAATCCACAGCAAGGGTCATGGCTTCCTGACACCTGAGGTAGTGCTTCAAGCCACCCAACACTGGTTTACAGTCTGTTCACAATCTTTAAAGCTGGTACCAGCAATCCTCAGTCTCATATATCTATTACAGTCACATCAGCACCGCACAAGCAAGCAGGAGAGCAGCGACCATGTCACTCCCCCACATTAGATTCAATTAGTCAGGTGCCTCAATTCTTCTTAAAGTCTAGTGACTTAAGTATTAAAACATGAACAAACTGATCTAACAAAGGAATTCAGAGCAATTCCTTAAGAAACAACTGTCAATCTTCCCCCCAGGGGAGAAATTTAGAAGACTCTCCATGGTTAGTAAGAGCAAGAGGGATGGGTTGTCAGGTAATTTATCCAGGTATTTCACCATACAAAATGGCGCCACTTGTCAGTACTATTCACCTCAGGAAAGCTTTCACTCAGTATTATGAGGTGAAAACTCACCATAGGAGGTCACAAATGGTCTCTAAATGATCCATTCAACATGGGGAAGTCAAATCTTTGTTTCATTTCAGGAAGTGTAGTCTTTAAAAGGACTCAAATCCTAGTCTCTTATTCTAGGCTTGGGAGCTGAGGTGAGATGCATCTACACCATAGCTCAGCAGGCCACACTTCCCCATATCTTCCTACACTATTAATTAACAAGCTTAATTAACATACCTTGGAGTATGTAGTCACTGGCAGGTTAATAGTTAACTCACTGAAAACTTCTCTGTATAAAGGACCTGTGTCCAATCATGTGACCATAGTGTGTAGCTTAGCCTATTATAGTCACATGATTGTGATATCAGACTGGTACCGCAGCATCTTCTGACATTCGACAGACATGTTAACTATTAACCTGTCAGCGTTACTACAACTTCCAAGGTGTCTACACACTGTCTCATTTACATAAGAAAATGTAAGTGTACAAATGCTTTTTTTTTCACCTTTAACATTACACTATGAGCATAGACAGGGATGATTAGAACAGTATTAGGAATCAGCAGATACAGACAGTGATAGCTGGGGGGAAAGGGCATAAATGACCTGACAAATTCCCTTTAATTTTTATTCTGGAACTCTTTACTTCAACAAGTCGAACTGTTTCTCTGTCCTTTAACCTGTTCACAACCGCCAACATTTATTTACAGTTGGCAACCTTTCTGAGATCAGGACCCTCATATACCTGCATGCATCGGAGTTCCGGTGCAGAAAGCCATCTGAGATCTCTGAAATTAGCATTATGCTAGCCAATAAAATCATTTAAATACCGTATTTTTCGGATTATAAGACGCACTTTTGTTTCCTCCAAACATTGGGGTAAAGTTAGGGGTGCGTCTTATAATCCGAATATACGGATCATATAGTATATTATATAGGGGATGGTGGGGGCAGCTCTGGAGTGTGCCCGGGGGTCCAGTGTGCTGGCTGGGGGCTGCAGGAGGGAGCGGGAGATCTCCTGCTCCCGCTCATTTAATATGCACTGCCGCTGTCCATCACCGCGGTGCTGAAATCGCACCGCGGTGATGGGACTGAGGGCGCAGTGCATATTACATTGCCTGCGCCCCAACAGTGATTACACATGCCTCCCCCCATGCTGCATATGGGGCTGAAAAGTCCCCCCCTCGGCTTATACACGGGTCTATACAGTATGTGCTGTGTGGGGGCTGTGTCCAGGTGCTGGGGAGGCTGGAGGAGGCGTGGGGAGGCTCCTGACAGAGCGGCCCGTCACGTGGGGCCGCTCATTAGATATGCACGGCTCCCCCCGCCCATCACAGCGGCAGGGGGAGCCGTGCATACAGCCCCCAGATGTTCACAGGCCCCCAGTGGGGTATACAGCAGGCCCCCATATACAGCAGGCCCCCAATGGCACTCGCCCCCCCACACTGTGAAGAGCCCCCCCTCCCGATGCATTATGTTACCATCCAGCCGCGTCTTCATCACCGTCCTCCCGTCCATCCTCTCGCGCTGTGTTCAGCTCTCACGTGACCCGGCGCGATGACGTCATCCGACTGCGACCTCCGGGTCACATGAGACCGGGAACGCAGCGCGCCAGGATGGACGGGAGGACCGGCGGTGATGAAGACGCGGCTGGATGGTAAGATAATGCATCGGGAGGGGGAGCTCTGCACAGTGTGGGGGGGGCGAGTGCCACTGGGGGCCTGCTGTATACCCCACTGGGGGCCTGCCTGTATATACACCTCTGGGGGCTGCCTGCATTATATACCTCTGGGGGCTGCCTGTATATACCTCTGGGGGCTGCCTGTATACACCTCTGGGGCCTGCCTGTATATACACCTCTGGGGCCTGCCTGTATATACACCTCTGGGGGCTGCCTGCATTATACACCTCTGGGGGCTGCCTGCATTATACACCTCTGGGGGCTGCCTGTATATACACCTCTGGGGGCTGCCTGTATACACCTCTGGGGCCTGCCTGTATATACACCTCTGGGGGCTGCCTGCATTATACACCTCTGGGGGCTGCCTGTATATACCTCTGGGGGCTGCCTGTATATACACCTCTGGGGGCTGCCTGCATTATACACCTCTGGGGGCTGCCTGTATATACCTCTGGGGGCTGCCTGTATATACACCTCTGGGGGCTGCCTGCATTATACACCTCTGGGGGCTGCCTGCATTATACACCTCTGGGGGCTGCCTGCATTATACACCTCTGGGGGCTGCCTGTATATACACCTCTGGGGGCTGCTGCATTATATACCTCTGGGGGCTGCTGCATTATATACCTCTGGGGGCTGCTGCATTATATACCTCTGGGGGCTGCTGCATTATATACCTCTGGGGGCTGCTGCATTATATACCTCTGGGGCCTGCCTGTATATACCTCTGGGGCTGCTGCATTATATACCTCTGGGGGCTGCTGCATTATATACCTCTGGGGGCTGCTGCATTATATACCTCTGGGGGCTGCTGCATTATATACCTCTGGGGGCTGCTGCATTATATACCTCTGGGGGCTGCTGCATTATATACCTCTGGGGCCTGCCTGTATATACCTCTGGGGCCTGCCTGTATACCACACTGCTGGGGGCTGTATACCTGTGCTGGAGTCCACCCTCGGCTTATACACGAGTCAATAGGTTTTCCCAGGTTTTGGGGGCAAAAGTAGGGGGGTCGGCTTATACACGGGTCGGCTTATACACGAGTATATACGGTACTGTTCATGAATTCATTACATTAAACATTTAATTGGTTGTGTTAACTAAATTGTTAATTTTTGTAATATTATACGCCTACAAATACTATATACAGTTCTATATACATAATTGGATAGGAGCATATTTTATACTGAAATATAACATACTGTAGAGTGTACATTTATATACACTGTAAAGAAGTAATAAAATTGTACATCAGTTTTATAATGCAGATGAGGCGTATGCCCTTTTATGTTCTGATAGTGAAGAAAGCGTAATGTCAGATGACAATAATGACTTTGAGGGCTTTAGCTGCTGCAACAGTGAGAGCTCAAAAATCAGCAGTCTTTCAGGTCCATCCTGATAAAAGACAAGGAAAAGTACAATGCCTAGTATAATAAAAGTAACAATGCCTAGTACAAACAATGTCCCTAGTAATAATATGTTGGTGCAAACCAATACACAAAGTGCTATGTCTCTCAATGTATCATTTCCCAGATAGGAGGCTTTGGATTAGGCTACTCCATTCATCCCTGATTGTAATGCTATCCCTGGTATAAATATGGAGGTGGAAAATTTTTGTACAGTTAATTTTCTTAATGTGTTTGTGACAGGTTGCTAAAGCATATTGTCCTCAAAACAAAAGTTTACATGTCACAATCTCCACACTGTCCTTTTCTGCTTTTTTACTATTGTGTGGAAGCTGGCAGTCTGTTGGGTCTGTGCTGCAATCATCTGCGTTTACTTGCCTTAATTATTCCTCTACTTTAGCATGCTAGCTCCTCCATCCAGTGTCAATATTACACTTGCTCCTGCCTGTGTAAGACTGTTCCCTCTGTACTCTGTGCCTGACCCAGCCTGACTTTATTTGCTTACCTGGACTTTGACCCTTTGCCTGTGACCTGATTACTCTTTTGCCTACTCCCTGTAAACTGTCTTTTCTTTCTGATTTTCCTGACCCTGGCTTGTGAATTGGATTTTGTCTCTGACTATTCCTTGTTGTATTGCACCATTTCCTGGACCTGACCTCAGATTGTTTGACCTCCCTTTACTTATCCAGTTATTACTCTAGTGACTAACGTCACAATACATTTCCCAGTTTATCATTTTGTATCTGCTATTCTATTATGCTAGATCATGTTTACAGATGCTATGTTTCCAGAAATTAAAACATTTTTAGGGCTTACATCTGCCAATGGACTTGTTGTTAAAATAATGAGCATCTGGTCTTATTGGTCCAACCGCCCTGTTCAACCCACTCCTATGTTTTCTGTCATTTCTACTAGGACCCACTATTAAATGCTTGAGAGATTTTGGCATTTTAAAGACAATAGTCAATGCCTGCCCAGATATGTCCAGAACATGACAAACTATATAAAATCAGACCCATCATTAAGAGTTGACAGAAATGTACTTAAGGCTCTACACTAAAATGCAAAACATTTCTATTGATGAGATGAGTCTTCTGTAAAGTTCAAAGGAAGACTTAGACTACACCTCAAACAATTTATTCCATCTAAGAGGGCAAAGTTTGAAATAAAACACTATAAAATGTGCATGAGTTCAACTGGATACACATCAGCTTTTTGCATTTATAAGGGGAAAGATAGACAACTAAACGACCAGGATATGGAGGAAATGGAATAATGTGGCACATCTAGGCATATTAGTAAGATTTCTTCTTTATCGAGACATCATTAACCTCCCTGGCGGTACGATTATGTCAGGAATTTTGTGCTAAAAGCGGTACCATTTTTTGCATGGAAATTTGGTGTTATGTACTGTCGGCCTGCAATTCTTAGTAATTACCTGATCAAAGAAGACTCTAGTAGACCTCTCAGATGTGATAAAGTTTGAAACATAAAATCATGAATTATAATTAAATAAATAATATAATTTTATTCAATAATCAATAATCTTATACCTGGCGGTATGATTATGTCAGGAATTTTGTACTAAGGGTACTTTCACATCAGCGTTTTTTTTAAATCGCGGCAGATGCGGTGAAAAAACGAATCTGCCGCGACTACCGCATAACCGCGACACCTGCGGCCCAGTTGCGGCAAGCCCCATGCAATGTCTATGGGGCTTGCGGTAAGGGTGCGGCAGGTGCGGCAAGTGCGGTTTCAGCACTTGCGGCAGGTGCGGCCGCGAAAAAAAACACGGTCAGACGCGTTTTTTTTGCGGCCGCACCTGCTGCAAGTGCCGATACCGCACTTGCCGCATCTGCCGCAAGCCCCCATAGACATTCTATGGGGCTTGCCGCAACTGTGCCGCAGGTGTCGCGGTTATGCGGTAATCGGGGCAGATTCAGTTTTTTCACCGCATCTGCCGCGATTTAAAAAAACCGCTGATGTGAAAATGCGGTACCATTTTTTTTCATAAAAAATTTCTTTTATGGGCCGAAATTTTATACTTTTTTATTATGGGCCGAAATTTTATACTTTTTTTTTTCCCACCCAGTTCCGCCTCCAATGAGCCGCTGCGGCTCACAGAGACGGAACCAGGAAGTCATATGGAGGTATCCGAAGGGGCTCTCACCGGCGATCACAGCGGTGGATCACCAGGAGAAGGGAAAGAGACTCCGCTGCCATTTACCCCGAGCGTCAGGGGCGGATCTACCATGGTGCAGCTGGTTCAGCTGCACCAGGGCCCCGACTGGGTAGGGGGCCCCTCAACCATCAGTAGGGGGCCCCCGTTAGAGGAGAGGAGGGTAACTGAGGGAAGCATCCTGCTTCCCTTGGGTGTTCCCGCCCCTCCTTTTGTCTGCAGCCCAGGCCCTAACCCTAACCCTAGCCCTAGCCCTAACCCTAACCCTAGCCCTAACCCTAACCCTAGCCCTAACCCTAAGCCTAGCCATAACCCTAACCCTAGCCCTAACCCTAACCCTAGCCCTAACCCTAAGCCTAGCCATAACCCTAACCCTAACCCTAAACCCTAACCCTAACCCTAGCCCTAACCCTAACCCTATCCGTAGCCCTAACTCTAAACCAAGCCCTAACCCTAACCCTAGCCCTAACCCTAACCCTAGCCCTAAGCCTAGCCCTAACCCTAACCCTATTCCTAACCCTAAGCCTGGCCATAACCCTAACCCTAAGCCTAGCCCTAACCCTAACCCTAACCCTAGCCCTAACACTAGCCCTAACCCTAGCCCTAAGCCTAGCCCTAACCCTAACCCTAACCCTAGCCCTAACCCTAACTCTAGCCCTAACCCTAACCCTAGCCCTAGCCCTAACCCTAACCCTAGCCCTAACCCTAACCCTAGCCCTAACCCTAGCCCTAAGCCTAGCCCTAACCCTAACCCTAGCCCTAACCCAAACCCTAAGCCTAGCCCTAACCCTAACCCTAGCCCTAACCCTAACCCTAGGAGAAGGGGGCGGTGCCAAATCCCTGACAAGGCGCCGGTGGCAAGGAGCAGGTAAGACCTGCAGCAGCAGCAGAGGCACTGATAGCACCCGCCGTTCCCCCTCCCCCTGGGACTCACGAACCGCGGCCGCAGCAGGGGCGGCGGGGAGGGGAATACTGACAGGTTCCCCCCCCACAAACACACGAGCCGCGGCCACAGCAGGGGTGGCGGGGAGGGGGAATACTGACAGCACCCCCTCCCCCCGGAACTCACAAACCGCGGCCACAGCAGGGGCGGCGGGAAGGGGGAATACTGACAGCACCCCCTCCCCCCAGAACTCACGAACTGCGGCCGCAGCAGGGGCGGCGGGGAGGGGGAGCACTGACAGCACCCTCTCCCCCCCCCCGGGACTCGCGGCCGCAGCAGCAGGGACGGCGGGGCACTGGGACTAATGATCCGTGGCTGCAGCAGGGGCGGTGGGGAGGGTGAACAATTACAGCACAGGGACACACGAACTGCGGCAGCAGCAGGGGCGGCGGGGCACTAATAGCAGTCCCCCCCCCCCGGAACTAATGACCCACGGCCGCAGCAGGGGCAGCGGGGAGGGGGAACACTGACAGCAACCCCCCCTCCCCTCCCAATGTAGGGAATGTAGCAGGTGCGGCAGTGTAGCAGGTGCTGGGCCCTGACAGCACAAAACGGCCTCACAGTGAGCAGCTGCAGCAGCTGCTGCAGGTATTCCCGAGTATGACTCGGGGTTACCGCTTCTAGCAGTGAAGGTTAACCCCGAGTTACACTCGGGAATACCGCTAGGAAGGTTAAAAAGGTAACATAGTGGCCTATAAGATCAGCCTTAAGATCCTCCAGTCAATTGTTACCTTTTTAAAAAGATGTCTCAATAAAGAAAAAATCTTTTTAACACACCTAGATGTACCAGATTATTCCATTTCCTCCTTGTTGCAAGGCAACTGCATGAGCCTCAGTGGAATCGAGCACTCCAGAGTTAATGCATCAGCAGGTGCCTGTGGATGGTAAAACCAAGCACAGAAATTCCAGTCATGGAGAGCTCTTCCATTTGTTCTTATTGCTAAATGACTAGGATGCCCAACTTATCTGGGGTCTAGTGATGGGCGAATTCGCCAATGTTCAAATTCGGCAGACCCGGGCAGACATTTTTTTTAAAGTCCAGGTTTAGGATCGGACTTTACCCAAACTTGAGTCTGAACCCCAAACCCGGACTTTAAAGTTATGAAATAGTGGCTGTAAAAAGAAACAAAGCAGTGATTAAACATCAGCTCATACTTACCAGGTCTACACGCTTATTCTTCCAAAGATGCTCATTAACTTCCTGATTATTCACTGCATGGTAGATGCTAGAATGTATGGGCTGTTTCCAGGTTACAGAACTGGCTCCAACAGCCAATCACAGATTACCACTCTCCATAACAGAGTCTGTGATTGTCTGTTGCTCCTCTCACTCATTGTGCTAGCGACTGTGATTGGTTGCTATAGGCACCAAACTGACATCATAATAGTGTAAAAATAAGTAAATAATTTGTTACAAAAAATGACTTAGATCTTCACTTTATTTTGATTCTCAGTGCAGATAAAGCAGACAGCTATGGGCTGCCACCCTGAGCTGCCTGGCTTTACATTGTCTGGCAATCAAAATACAGGGAAGCTCATATATTTTTAATTATGTAAATAATAAAAAAATATATGGGCTTCACCCCATTTTTGATTGCCAGCCAAGGTAAAACTCTGTCATTGGGGGACTAGTAGTCTCATCATGATGAGGCCAATAGTTATTTGGCCACCCTGAGCTAAAGAATAGCAGCCTGCGGCCACCCCAGAAATTGGCACATTCATTAGAAGTGCCAATTCATGGTTCTTTACCCTGCTCTAACCAATGCCCTGGTGCAGTGACATTAGGGTGATAGAGGGAGTTAATAACAGCTGAGTATTGACAGTTTGTCTTTAAGCCCAGACTGATAACATTCAGGTCTCCTGCACATTATCAAAACTGTAAGGAAATAGTTAATGAACACAGAGAAAATCCTTTATTTGAAATAAATCCCACAGACAACACTCAATTTAATTCCCCACACATTCTGTCCCCTTTCTGTGGAAAAATTAATATTTTCATTTTTTTCTTCTAAATTTATTTAGATACTGTGAAGCACCTGAAGGCTTATTAACATTGCTGGATGTGGGTTTGAGCACTTTAAGGTGTGATGTTTTAAGGTTTCTGTGGGGATGAGAGTGTTTCTGGAAAAGAGGCAGAGTGGTAGGAGGGGAGAGGGAGGAGAAAGGCAACAAGTGGTAAAATAGGGGGAGGGCAGAGTTTGAGAGGTCGGTGAGGGAACAAAGGTGGGTGAAGATAAGGCCAAGTATGTGGCCATCCTTATGAGTGGCAGAGGAGGACCATTGTGAAAGCCCAAAGGAGGTGGTCAGTGATAGGAGTCTGGAGGCAATGGGGATGTTGAAGTCACCCATGATGTCGGAAGAGAGAAAGTTGGGAAGCCAGGTGGTGAAGTGGTCAAGAAAAGAGTGGGTAGAACCAGGGGGGCGGTAGATTACGGCCAGCTAGAGGTTTCAGGGGGAGAAGATGCGGACGGAATGGACTTGGTATAATTGGTTCAGTAAAATATGTAACTGATTCTGTACTTGGGTCCATTTCCCCTTAGAAAGACATAGGGTTCTGCTTTGGGGAATTTTCACTGTGCCTTACCGCACTCCTTGCATCGGGGACCAGATGCTGACATACGGCAACTTCAATGCAACCACCGCGCATGGCTGTATGATTTCATCAGGGAATTCCCGGGTCATGCATGGTCCTTGCTGTTGGACACGGGATGTGGTAATATGACATCTTCATGGAAACTGCGGCAGTGAGCACGATTATGCAGCGCGGCAGTGGGCATGGGACCCATTTACTGGAGTGCTTTTATACAAATGTGGTAGAACATGGAGGCAGTTAGAACACCCTTGAAGAAAGTACTGGACTGAAATGTGCATTGGGCGGGATCCCGGTTCAGACTATTGCACACTATTCCTCAATATGGGTAAGACCTACACCTGTTGTACACTATGATGTAGAGGTTTGGATGAACAACTTCCCCAACCACTTTAGGATACAGGGTGGGAGAGAGAAGCAGATAGTGGGCAATATGGAGAGACACACCAATAAGGGTGATGTTATCTAAAACCTATTGGTTTGTTTTCTCTAAAGTACTCATATAGGAGAGGTTGGGAGGTCACTAATAATACCAGCAATATATAAGTAACAGCAGTGTATTGTCATAAACCAAGTGGATTATAGTGATCACCTACCGTTCTAGATATAGGTTTGTGTATATAGTTGTGGAATCTGGACCCTACATTGGGTTCCTTTTTGTCTTACCTCTGTTGAAATCACCATGTGGGGAATGGTGTTTCTAACATTTTAAATAATGTGAAATGAACTTTTGTATACAGCAACTCCATTGTGTTTTTTACACATAATTGATTAGGACCCCGTAAAGAAGACATGTTTGTGCCAGGGCTAGCTGCTGTTTCAATTCCCATGGACATTGCTGTGTTTTTCCAGTCTGTGGGTGGAGGTAGGGGCTTTTAGTCTAGGGTTTATCAGCAGCATAGGGTAAGGGTGGCAACCCAGACATCCTCAGCTTTAAGGGTACCTCTGGAAACAGGGTGAGTAAGGAACCCCCAGTCTTAAGGTCAGGCTAGCTCCCCTAAATGCCTTTAGTCAAATTTTACCATCTTGCTACCTGACTCTCTTACTGCTATACCATCCTGTGTCCCAGCTTTTCAGTGCTGGGGTCCTGGGTTCAAATCCCGCCAAGGAGGACATCTACAAGGAGTTTGTATGTTCTACCCATGTTTGTATGGGTTTCCTCCCACACTTCAAAGACATACTGATAGGTTGTTTAGATTGTGAGCCCCAATGGGGACAGTGTTGCAAATGTATGTAAAGCGCTATCGAATTAATAGCGCTATGTAAATGAATAAATATTATTATTATTGTGAGCCCCAATAGAGACAGTGTTACAAAAGTGTGTAAACTGATATGACATTAATAGCACAATATAAATGAATACATATTATTATATCATAATTATTATTCTTATGTCCATCCGACTCCATTTGTAAGCTGGGTTTTTAATGAATAAGAATTCCTAAATAAGGATTATTATACGGTAATTAAAATAATAAACGTTATTTTTTTAGTTACGGTACCTGAACATATTTCTACTATCCTTACATTTAAAACATTATCCCTAGCAAATAAAAAATAAATGACTGGAGTTGGGCTTTAATCTTATCTTATTTTTTTTCTTGGCAAAATGTGCTTCTTATTTTACCTCTATAACTTGATAAAAAATTACGGTAATAGTAAAACTTATTTACAATCTTCAAATAACAAAAATAAGAATAAGAAAAAGCTGCTGTGAATGAATCTAACCCATGAAAAGAATAAGTGTTTACGGTATGTTATTAACAAGAACACAGTCCTTGAAGGTAATATTGGTTTAATATTATCCAACCGTCAATGTTTAGAGATAATTATTCTCATGTAAGAATGGAAAATTCATTAACAGAAGATATTGGCAGAGAACATTCTGCCTTATATTTTGTGCATTTGTTTAATCAACAGTATTCATCCAAGGTTATTGGTTGTTCCTCAATATTGTTAACTGACCAATATATTTTTTAGCAGTAATATCTACTTCCATTTCAAAAATAGTTTATCATGCTAAAATAAAACAACCCTGAAAAACCAACATGTTTCCACTTGTCCCACATGACTTAGAATCTTTCACAATAAGACTACACTCACATTACCAGTGGCGTAACTTACTTGCTCTGGGCCCCCATGTGAGGACCGGGCGGGGGGTGCTGTCAGAAGTTTTCAACTTCCCACCCCCCTCACATGAGGATCGGGGGGAGGGGCTATGGGGGGGTGCTGGCCAGTCACACTCACCGCGGGCGCCGTACGCTTCCAGTGTCCCGCGGTCCGCAGTGAGGAGGAGAGGAGGGGCGGGCAGAGCAGCAGGAAGTGAGGTTTCTCTCACTTCCCATCCTATCGCGGTCACGGCGGCCGACTGTCAGCAAGGGTCACGGGGCCCCCCAGGGTAGTTTTGCCACTGCACATTACCATATATTATATCTGAGTGCTGTCTATGAAAAATACATACAACACTTGGGCCAATGTAGAGTTGAAACCAGCTGTTTACATGCAGTATATAAAAAAGACACATATGCACGTTTTTCTCATTGTCTGACATGACATCAGAATAAACCTCTTTCATTTTAGGTAAATTAGGATTACCATAATTATTAATATTTGAGAGAAAGACGGTTTTAAGGCATTTTTATTACTTTCTGCAAAGTCAAACGTTTACATACACTAAGTTTACTTTGCCTTTTAACAATTTGGTACAGCTCATATGATGATATCATGTGTTTGAAAGCTTCTGATAGGTTTATTTGCAACATCTGAGTTAATTAGAGACCCACCTGTGGATATATTTTAATGAACACCTGAAACACACTTCATTGTGTAGCATCATGGGGAAAGTCTGAAGAAATCAGCCAAGATATTAGGAAGAGAATTGTAGACTTGCACAAGTCTTTTCTTATCCCTGGGAGCGATTTTCAAATACCTGAAGGTACCTCGTTCATCTGTTCAAACAATTATATGCAAGTACAAACAAGATGGGAATGTCCAGCCATTATAACGCTCAGGAAGAAGACGGATTTTGGGTCCCAGAGATGAATGTGTTTTGGTCCAACATGTGCATATTAACCCAAGAACAAAAGCAAAAGACCTCATAGTAACATAGTTTTTAAGGTTGAAGGAAGACTTTAAGTCCATCTAGTTCAACCCGTAGCCTAACATGTTGATCCAGAGGAAGGCAAAAAAAACCCATGTAGCAACACGAAGCTCCACATTGGGGGGAAAAATTCCTTCCTGACTCCAGGTACGGCAATCAGACTAGTTCCCTGGATCAACGCCCTATCAAAGGATCTAGTATGTATAACTGGTAATATTATAGTTTTCAAGAAAGGCATCCAGGCCCTTCTTAAATGTTAGTAGTGACTCACTCATTACGACATCATGTGGCAGAGAGTTCCATAGTCTCACTGCTCTGGACCTCGTGAAGATAAAGACGGAAGCTGGTGAGATTTTGTCACTATACAAAGTGAAACGAGTACTGTATCATTATTGACTGAAAGGCCACTCTGCCAGGAAGAAGCCATTACTCCAAAAAAAACATAAAAAAACAGAGTAATTTTTGCAAATGCAGAAAGGAAAAAATACCTTATTTTTAGAGACATGTCCTATGGTCTGCTGAAACAAGAATTGAACTGTTTAGCCATGATGACCATCGTTAAATTTGGAAGAAAAAGAGAGAAGCTTAGAAGCCTAAGAACACCGTCCCAACTGTGCACCACAGGGGTGGCAGCATCAAGAAACAAAGAGAAACCGCAGTCTCTTTTAATGATTACAAACAAGTGATATGGTTTATTACATAGTGCTATCCATAAAATTAGGTGCAAAATGAATGAACAGATAAAGGCAGTACAAATTTAGCAAAGCATGATATCACAGACTGCACCCAAAGATATTGCACATATTCCCATCACAGTAGTAGTTCCTTTTACATGGCATTGTATGAGTTTACACCTCCTTGCTGCAGGGCCTTCCCATCCTTGGTCCCAGCATTAGCTGAATAGCCACACTTTAGGTAATGCATTACCCAGAAAATTCTAATATAAGGTTCTCTTTCTCATTTGCAATAATTGCAATTAATTTGATGTGACTTTATTGTAAACTCATACAACGCCATGTAAAAAGAACTATACTGTGTTGGGAATATGTGTAATATCTTTGGGTGCTGTCTGTGATATTGTGGTGGTCCACTGGTCGGGATGCCACGGAGGGGTACTACACCCAAATAAGAGTGTGTGGTACTTATGTGACTAAGGGAGCTGGGATGGTAAACAAAGGACCATCAGAACACCCATTCATTCACACCCTAACATAGAGGACCGTGGGTGAATCCGCTGCAGGGAAGACCCAGTCCTGTGGAAGGTGGGTTGACAGTGAGTTGGAGAGAGAGTCGAGTGGAGGATGACGTAGGGGAAGGTCGTCGTGACAGGAGAGAGACCCTAGGGGCACCAGGAATTTTGGTGCGCCCGAATCTGGACCCGGTAATGCTGACCAGAAGAATCTGGGCCCGGCAGAGGATTAGCTCTGAACACGGTGTGAGAGTTTAACCCCGAGCCGTTAAACCGGAATCCCCGAGCTTCTTCAGGAAGCTGCAGTGGAAAGACCCGGCGTATACCTCGTAAAGCCACACCAAACTAATGTCAGGGAGACCTGAAGGGGAGTCGCCCACCAAAGACCCTTCGGAGTTGGCTCGAGTCTCTCCACGCGGAGGCACTGCACAATTGTGAGGAGAAGTTGAGCGCAGTGAAGGGACCGGCAGGGAATGGCATGCACACCACTGAAAGTCCTGAATGAATCATCGCAGTTCCCTGGTGACTACCCAGGCCAGAAAGACCCAATAGACTGTACCAACTGTCCATCTGCTTTAACGACTTGCAAGTAAACCCGATCAGAGTTAATGACTGGTGTGACTTATTTTATTTACCTCGCCTGAGGAGTCGCACACTGCTGCATTGAAAGGACAAGTGACAAATCTGTGTGGTAAGCTGCCTCCCTGTGTAAAAACTATTACAACTGCCCCAGGGATCCCGTTCCACCTACGGAAAGCGTAACAATCTGGGTGCCCTTTCATCATCCCGGAGGTCCGACTCGCAGCTCTGGTAACCATACCAGAACCGTAGGTAGCATCACAAACTACTTTTATTTTTATTATTTTTACTGACTTTCAGCGACCACCAGGGCCATGGAACCAGGCACAGGTCCCCGTGACATCCCCTGTGAAGCAACACTCGGAACCGAGTATCCCACGGCCCTGGGGTGGGTCAATATCATGCTATGTTAAATTTGTACTGCCTTTATCTGTTCAGTCATTTTGCACCTAATTTTATGGGTAGCACTATGTAATAAACCATATCAATTGTTTGTAAGCATAAAAAAGACTGTGGTCTCTCTTTGTGTAACACTTTGTAGAGAGTTGTTGCTGTAAACCAGAAATTGCTGAGATAATACAATCTCGGGCCCTTTAATCTATTGGTAAATCAGATGGAACTAATTTTATTAACTGGTGGCAGCATCATGTTGTTGGGTTGGTTTGCTGCAGGAGGGACTGATGCACTTTACAAAATGCATGGCATCATAAGAAAAGAAGATTGTGTGCCAATACTGAAGCAACATCTCAAGACATCAGCCAGGAAGATATAGCAGAAGTTTACATACTCTATATAAAAATACACATATGCATGTTTTTCTCACTATTAGGGATGGGCGAATCTACTCGCTAGGACTCGTTACTCGGCGAGTAGTAAGGGACTCGCAGGACTCGGTACTCTGCGAGTTTCCCAGCGTTTACTCGCACGAGTCCAATGCAAATCAATGGCAAACGCTGACAAAACTAGGATTGCCATTGTCTTGCATTAGACTCGGCTACTGTGCCAATGATAGCAGGGAAACTCGCAAAGTAACTGCTGTTACTTTGCGAGCCGAGTCCAGCTGTCTTCTCTGTGCAGCTCCAGGGTCCTAGAGCCCGCCTGCTCACAGAGATGATGTAGCAGTGTTCTCAGTCTGCTCATTCCCTGTGCATAGACATCTATATCTATGCACAGGGGATGTAGCAGAGAGGACATCGCGTTTTGGACTGCGTCGGACAGAAGAGGATTTTTTTAATTAAAGATGGAGTCCCTAATGGCTTTTTTTTTTTTATTTCAAATAAAATTTTTTCTCTGTGTTGTGTTTTTTTAACCCTTTATTGGAGATTCTTAGTGGCTGGGTCAAACGTGGCCTGACATTAAGAATCTCGGGCTTAATACCAGCTTGTATAACAAAGCTGGTATTAACCCCTTTATTACCCAACGTGCCACCACCACCAGGGCCGCTGGAAGAGCGGGGTTCAGCGCCAGAGGATGGCGCTTCAATGAACGCGCCATCTTCCTGAGGCGGCTGCAGGCTGCAATTTGCAGCGGGGGGTGGCCAGAAAGCTTGGGCATCCCTGCGCTGCGGATTCCAGCCCCCAGCTGCTTAGCTGTACCTGGCTAGACATAGAAATTGCGCGGAGCCCCACGCTTTTTTTTGTTATTATTTCATGAAATTCATGAAATAATTAAAAAAAAGGGCTCCCCTATATTCTTGTGTCCGGCCAGGTACAAATAGGCACCTGGGGGTGGGGGGCAGCCCGTCGCTGCCTGCTGAATTTCATGAAATAATAAAAAAAAAATGCGTGGGGCTCCGCGCAATTTCTATGTCTAGCCAGGTACAGCTAAGCAGCTGGGGGCTGGAATCCGCAGCGCAGGGATGCCCAAGCTTTCTGGGCACCCCCCGCTGCAAATTGCAGCCTGCAGCCGCCCCAGAAGATGGCGCGTTCATTGAAGCGCCATCCTCTGGCGCTGAACCCCGCTCTTCCAGCGGCCCTGGTGGCGGTGGCACGCTGGGTAATAAAGAGGTTAGGGCCAGCTTTGTATTATCAGCTGACCCTAAGCCCGAAATTTATGGCGGTCACGCCAATATTAGACATGACTGCCATGAATTTTTATTAAATTGTTTTAAAAAAAACACAACACAGAGAAAATTTTTTATTAGAAATAAAAAAAAAAGCCATTAGGGACTCCATCTTTAATTAAAAAAATCCTCTTCCGTCCGACGCAGTCCAAAACGCGATGTCCTCTCTGCTCATCTATATCTATGCACAGGGAATGAGCAGACTGAGAACAATCTCAGCTCTGCTACATCAGGCAGCAGGCGGGCTCTAGGACCCTGGAGCTGCGGCAGCCAGCACACAGAGCAGACAGGACTCTTATCTGTGCGAGTTTCCCAGCGATTACTTGCACAGTAAACGAGTCCAATGCAAATCAATGGCAAAACTAGGATTGCTTCAGGCTGAAGCTTCCGAGACACATCTGTGATTTGTAAATCGCACACTACTAGCTATTACTCGCTTCCCCATTCATTAACATTGGACTCGCTAGACTCCCAACGAGTAGCGAGTCCTGGGCTCGGACTCGCTAGAGTCAAGCGATTCCGAGTAATTTAGGATTCGCCCATCACTACTCACTATCTTTCCTGTTTTAGGTCAATTATGATTCCTATAATCTAATACAGTTAGGGCCAGAAATATTTGGACAGTGACACAAGTTTTGTTATTTTAGCTGTTTACAAAAACATGTTCAGAAATACAATTATATATATAATATGGGCTGAAAGTGCACACTCCCAGCTGCAATATGAGAGTTTCCACATCCAAATCGGAGAAAGGGTTTAGGAATTATAGCTCTGTAATGCATAGCCTCCTCTTTTTCAAGGGACCAAAAGTAATTGGACAATGGACTCTAAGGGCTGCAATTAACTCTGAAGGCGTCTCCCTCGTTAACCTGTAATCAATGAAGTAGTTAAAAGGTCAGGGGTGGATTCCAGGTGTGTGGTTTTGCATTTGGAAGCTGTTGCTGTGACCAGACAACATGCGGTCAAAGGAACTCTCAATTGAGGTGAAGCAGAACATCCTGAGGCTGAAAAAAAAGACAAAATCCATCAGAGAGATAGCAAACATGCTTGGAGTAGCAAAATCAACAGTTGGGTACATTCTGAGAAAAAAGGAATTGACTGGTGAGCTTGGGAACTCTAAAAGGCCTGGGCGTCCACGGATGACAACAGTGGTGGATGATCGCCGCATACTTTATTTGGTGAAGAAGAACCCGTTCACAACATCAACTGAAGTCCAGAACACTCTCAGTGAAGTAGGTGTATCTGTCTCTAAGTCAACAGTAAAGAGAAGACTCCATGACAGTAAATACAAAGGGTTCACATCTAGATGCAATCCATTCATCAATTCCAAAAATAGACAGGCCAGAGTTAAATTTGCTGAAAAACACCTCAAGAAGCCAGCTCAGTTCTGGAAAAGTATTATATGGACAGATGAGACAAAGATCAACCTGTACCAGAATGATGGGAAGAAAAAAGTTTGGAGAAGAAAGGGAACGGCAATGATCCAAGGCACACCACATCCTCTGTAAAACATGGTGGAGGCAACGTGATGGCATGGGCATGCATGGCTTTCAATGGCACTGGGTCACTTGTGTTTATTGATGACATAACAGCAGACAAGAGTAGCTGGATGAATTCTGAAGTGTACCGGGATATACTTTCAGCCCAGATTCAGCCAAATGCTGCAAAGTTAATTGGACGGCGCTTCATAGTACAGATGGACAATGACCCCAAGCATACAGCCAAAGCTACCCAGGAGTTCATGAGTGCAAAAAAGTGGAACATTCTGCAATGGCCAAGTCAATCACCAGATCTTAACCCAATTGAGCATGCATTTCACTTGCTCAAATCCAGACTTAAGACGGAAAGACCCACAAACAAGCAAGACCTGAAGGCTGCGGCTGTAAAGGCCTGGCAAAGCATTAAGAAGGAGGAAACCCAGCGTTTGGTGATGTCCATGGGTTCCAGACTTAAGGCAGTGATTGCCTCCAAAGGATTCGCAACAAAATATTGAAAATAAAAATATTTTGTTTGGGTTATGTTTATTTGTCCAATTACTTTTGACCTCCTAAAATGTGGAGTGTTTGTAAAGAAATGTGTACAATTCCTACATTTTCTATCAGATATTTTTGTTCAACCCTTCAAATTAAACGTTACAATCTGCACTTGAATTCTGTTGTAGAGGTTTCATTTCAAATCCAATGTGGTGGCATGCAGAGCCCAATTCGCCAAAATTGTGTCACTGTCCAAATATTTCTGGCCCTAACTGTATATAAAGTTGAATGTGTGTGTGTATATGTATGTATGTATGTGTGTATGTCCGGGATTGGCATCTGCACCGTCGCAGCTACAGCCACAAAATTTTGCACAGTCGCACGTCTGGACCCAGAGACCGTCATAGGCTATGTTGTGAGGAGAAATTTTAACCCTGCGAGTTCCAATTCACCAAACAATTTTGCCCCTATGTACACAATGGGGAAAAAGTGAAACGAAAAGTGTTGGAGACAAATTGATAGCTGTTTAGGTGCTGTTCCCAGCCAGCATGTCTTTCAGCAAGTGTTTTAGCACAATCAGGGAAAGTTTTAGGGCCATTTAAAATTTTGAACTTTACTCCCGAACAAAGCCACGTTTGGCGATTTTTTTGGTAAATTGCTTGTGTTTCCGATCACGAACAAAATCTGCAATGTTCGTGACGAATTTCAAATTTTGTGAATTTGTTCAAGGAAAGTTCACTCATCTGTAATTACAACGTCTTATTGATTTAATCACAGAGGAAACCTGAATTCCCATTCTCATCGCCAATTCCCATCAATGGAAAGAATAGAAGCTACAGTACCTGAAAGGATACACTAGAACAGTTCTATAGTATTTGGGAATCCTGGCTGCAAACTACCACTTGTCCAAACCTTGGGATGGCTATTTTCCTTTCACCAAATTTTACCAATGAATCCTCATTTGCAACATGATGTTTATTTTCTGCAAGCATTTTACCCATAGCATTTATATATATGTTATTTCATTCAGATTCTTTATAAATTTAAAAATAATTGTGCCCCCTTTGTGGGGATCTGCAATATTTCTATTATAGGCATGATTTCTTTTATTCTGGTTTTATTTCAATAAAACTCTTTTTTGACAATAAAAAAATATGACCCGCAGGCCTTACTAAGAAAATAGTGTGCAACAAGAAATATTATGTAATTTCATGTCTCATAGCATATTGATCTAATGTTAGGCTATTACAACAAGTACATAAAACAAAAGAGAATGAGCCTATTGCATACTTAAACTCTGGTCCAGAAAGTAAGGATTCAACTAGTAGTTGCAAGTGCATAAATTGTTTATTGACACTAGCTGAACAATAAAAAGAGACCAGACAGTAATTACAATCACAGGAACCAAAATCAACAAACTGTGAGGGCAGACAGATCTGTATACTGGCCCATATATAGGGAGACCATGGGGAGTTCAATGTACAGTGTATACATAAATGGGCCAAGGAAAGATGTATAAAGGGACAATAGGGCTAACACATGTAAACAATGCATCAACTCAGCATATCATAGTAATAGTGCCACAACCCTCCTGACCCATAAAGTGCTTACATGAGACCCTTCAGTATGACACTCACCCATGTCAAACCCTATTCGGGGGTATACAGAACGTTTTTGGGGCCAAACCCTGACACATGTTTGAGTCTACTTCAGGGGACAAGACTTGTTCAGCTAGTGTCAATAAACACTTTATACATTTGCAACTACTAGTTGAATCCTTACTTTCCGGGCCAGAATTTAAGTATGCAATAGGCTCATTCTCTCCTGTTTTATGCAAATGTATATGAGCTGCATCTTATAACTGTTAGTCGATGATGACCACTTGGCCTTTTATTAATATTACAACAAGTAGGTGTCCAAAAAAAACATAATTTCTACAACACACTCATTGCGAAATATATTGTTGTGCTTAATATTCTGCATTGCAAAGATTTTTCTTATGTCTCAAAAAATTACGTTTTATGACTTTATGGTTTTCTTGTCTCACTATTTTAAGTTCTGTAGCATACAAGATTTGGTTACAGGATATTTGTTGTAGTAAAATTAAGACAAAAGTGTATTAAACTGCATGCTTGCATTGAGTGAGGAATAAAAATGCTTTATTAAGGTTCAGTTACTGTATTATATTAAAGATCAATTAATTCACAGCCACACTGAGTGACTATGGATATGCAGAACTTCCTTACTCACTTGTATCTTTGATTATTATTCACAGAATGAGTCCACAATTTTCAAGTTGCTTCAGCACATCAGTAGAACACTGCAATCAGATTATGTATCCTTTTTTTGGAATGAGCTGTTTGCTCTTTCCACCTATCATTACCCTATGACAGTGATGGCGAACCTTTCTGAGGCCGAGTGCCCAAACTGCAACCTAAAACAAAATTATTTATGGCGAAGTGCCAATATGGTAATGTAACCTAAATTACAGCAGGATTGGTAATCACAAGCGCTGCACAGGGGAAGAGCCAGCAGATGCTAACTCTCTTCCCTGTACAGGGCTTGTAGTCCTGAAACATTGATGATCAATTCAATTATTTTAACAATTAATTGATTTTAAACTTACCTTTGCAGTCTTCTCTTCGGCAGTGGTCAGACAGCTCATGTGTACTGGACATTGAAGCTGAGCCGCTGCCACTGCCCTTTCTAGAAACATCAGGTGGACTGATCTGTATGGAAAAAATGCAGAATATTAGACAGATAGGAGATAGATTTTATCATGGAATACAAGCAGATTTCATACTGAAATCATGGTCCTCATCTTGTAGTAATATCTCCATCATGACCCTCTCCTTGCAGTAATGTGCCCCATCCTGACCCTCTCCTTGTAGCTATGTGCTTCATCCTGACTCTCTCCGTGTAGTAATGTTTCCCATCCTGACCTTCCCATTGTAGTTATGTGCTCCATCTTGTCCTTCCCTTTCTAGCTATGTGCTCCATCCTGACCCTCTCCTTCTAGTTACGGGCTCCATCCAGATCCTCTCCTTGTAGTAATGTGCTCCATCCTGACCTTCTCCTTGTAGTAATGTGCTCCATCCTGACCCTCTCCTTGTAGTAATGTGCTCCATCCCGACTCTCTCCTTGTAGTAATGTGCTCCATTCTGATCGTCTCCTTCTAGTAATGTGTCCTATCCTGACCCTCTCATTCTAGTAATGTGTCCCATCCTGACCCTCTCCTTGTAGTTATGTGCTCCATCCTGACCACCTCCTTCTAGCTATGTTCTCCATCCTGATCCTCTCCTTCTAGCGTTTTGCTCCATTCTGATCCTCTCCTAGCTATATGTTCCATCCTGACCCTCTCCTTGCAGTTGTGCTCCATCCTGACCCCCTTCTTGTAGTAATGTCTTCATCCTTATCCCCTTGTAGAATGCCCCATCCTTGTCCCCTTCTGGAATGTCCCATCCTTGTCCCCTTGTGGTAATGTCCCTATCCTGCCCCATCATGTAGTAATGCCCCATCCTGTTGTAATGCCCTATCCTTGTCCTCTTGCAGCAATATTCCCCATCCTGCAGTAATGCCCTATCTTTCTCCCCTTGTAGTAAAATGCCCCATCCGTGTCCCCTTGAAGTAATATGCCCCATCCTGCAGTAATGTGTCTCATCCTTGTCCCCATGTAGTAATATGCCCCATCCAGCAGTAATGTGCTCCATCCTTGTCCCTTGGTATTATTGCACCACCATTGCCCCCATCACATAGTAATATGCCCCAACTTGCCCCCTGGTAGTATTGCCCTATTCTTGCCTCCATTACATAGTAATCTGACCCATCCTTGTCCCCATCGCACAATAATATGCCCCATCCTGCCATCACATAACAATATGCCCCATCCTGCCCCCTGTTAGTATTGCCCCATCCTGCCCCATCACATAAGAATATGCCCCATCCTGCCCCATGACATAATAATATGCCCCATCCTGCCCCCTATTAGTATTGCCCCATCCATCCATCCATCATCCTCTTAGTATTGCCCCATCCATCCTCCTCTTCGTATTGCCCCATCCATCCATCCATCCATCCTCCTCTTAGTATTGCCCCATCATCCATCCTCCTCCTTCAGGTATTGCCCCATCCTCCTCCTCCTTGTATTGCCCCATCCTCCTCCTCCTAGTATTGCCCCATCATCCTCCTCCTCCAGGTATTGCCCCATCATCCTCCTCCTCCAGGTATTGCCCCATCATCCTCCTCCTTGCATGGCCCCATCCTTCTCCTCCTCCTTGTATTGCCCCATCCTCCTCCTAGTATTGCCCCATCATCCTCCTCCTCCAGGTATTGCCCCATCATCCTCCTCCTCCAGGTATTGCCCCATCATCCTCCTCCTTGTATGGCCCCATCCTCCTCCTCCTCCTAGTATTGCCCCATCCTCCTCCTCCTCATAGTTTTGCCCCATCATCCTCCTCCTCATAGTATTACCCCATCATCCTCCTCCTCATAGTATTGCCCCATCATCCTCCTCCTCATAGTATTGCCCCATCATCCTCCTCCTTGTATGGCCCCATCCTCCTCCTCCTCGTATTGCCCCATCATCCTCCTCCTCATAGTATTGCCCCATCATCCTCCTCCTCAGAGTATTGCCCCATCCTCCTCCTCCTCTATAGTATTGCCCCATCCTCCTCCTCCTCATAGTATTGCCCCATCATCCTCCTCCTTGTATGGCCCCATCCTCCTCCTCCTCCTAGTATTGCCCCATCCTCCTCCTCCTCCTAGTTTTGCCCCATCATCCTCCTCCTCATAGTATTGCCCCATCATCCTCCTCCTCATAGTATTGCCCCATCATCCTCCTCCTCATAGTATTGCCCCATCATCCTCCTCCTTGTATGGCCCCATCCTCCTCCTCCTCCTAGTATTGCCCCATCATCCTCCTCCTCATAGTATTGCCCCATCATCCTCCTCCTCAGAGTATTGCCCCATCCTCCTCCTCCTCCTCATAGTATTGCCCCATCCTCCTCCTCCTCATAGTATTGCCCCATCATCCTCCTCCTCATAGTATTGCCCCATCCTCCTCCTCCTCCTCATAGTATTGCCCCATCCTCCTCCTCCTCATAGTATTGCCCCATCCTCCTCCTCCTCCTAGTATTGCCCCATCCTCCTCCTCATAGTATTGCCCCATCATCCTCCTCCTCATAGTATTGCCCCATCCTCCTCCTCCTCATAGTATTGCCCCATCCTCCTCCTCCTCATAGTATTGCCCCATCCTCCTCCTCCTCATAGTATTGCCCCATCATCCTCCTCCTCATAGTATTGCCCCATCCTCCTCCTCCTCATAGTATTGCCCCATCCTCCTCCTCCTCATAGTATTGCCCCATCCTCCTCCTCCTCATAGTATTGCCCCATCATCCTCCTCCTCATAGTATTGCCCCATCTTCCTCCTCCTTGTATGGCCCCATCCTGGATGCTGGTGAAAAAAAAAATAACTTTCATACTCACCTTTCTTCACCGCTGCTGCAGCTTGCATCCTGTCTCCAGCACTGAGGGCGGTCACGTGATGCCGGGCGCGTCACGTGACCGCTGTCACATGACGCTGGCCGGGTGGGCGGGCTTAGAAGTGTCTGAGAGAGGAGAAATGTCTCCTCTGCTCAGATACAGCTTTGATCTGCCGGCGGCGCGGCGCATGCCGGCAGATCAAACCGGCAGTGTGGTGGCGAGGCTGCGTGCCAGCGGAGGCGGCTCTGCGTGCCACCGCTGGCACGCGTGCCATAGGTTCGCCATCACTGCCCTATGAAATCATAACATTTATATGACCTGATCTTTTATACTCCAAATGATATTGCTCCTGAATGACAGTGTTAGACCATGTAATATGATAGCTGCAAGGCATTCGTTATGGAGACGCTTGTGTAACTAATCCTGATGTTATTAGTCCACACTTCTAACCTACAACCATTAACTGAACAGGGTGCTTTTCTTTTTTTTTTTTTTTTTCAATATTTTTGCAGGTAGCAACTTGCTTCTGAAAGCCACTAGTTGTCACTTTGTGTAAATTTTGCTGTTTTGTTTCCTTTTTCTGAAGACTATTTGGATTATTTTTAAAGTGAACCAGTGACCACCAACACCACCAGTAAGCCCTTATACAGCATTCTAGAATTCTGTATATAACACCTCAAGCCAATCTACAAAACATAAAAAATAGCTTTTATTATACTCATATATAGAAAAAAATAAGTGCAGCACATCAAAACATCACGGGTGCTAAACCTAACTTGACAGCTTTCCCACTCGCCAGGTACATACCAATAAGAATAAAAAACATAGGCAGCACTCCCAAATTTGCAGTTGTGAACAGACCTTTATTGGTCAAGACAAGGCAACGTTACAATCCTTAGTGGGTCTTTGTTTTTTATACTCAGCTATGGGAAGGTTCACGCCAATGCGACTTACTGATCTTGATTTGGTGCATCCTCTCTGCTTACCATCACTGTCCTCAATCCCTACTTTGCGTGAATCCTTTGTCATCCACACTGTGTTCTACATTGTGCTTCCCCATATGTTCACTTCCTCTATGCCCTTCTGAGGGCAGAGCAAAGTACTGTAATAGGCAAGCATGGGAGAAGGTCTAAGAATGCCAAGGCATTCACACTACAATACTTTCCTCTGCCCTCGGCAGGGCAGAGAGAAGTGCGCATGCACAAGATTGCATTAGAGGACACTGTAAATGACATACGATGCATCATTCCCACAGATGCAGGAAAGGAGGACAGCAAAAGCAAGCAGGGAGGATGCACCGGATCAAAAGCAACAGCACACATTGGACCAGACCACCATGAAGGTAAGAATAGTAAAAGCTATTTTTTATGTATACAGATTGGCTGGGGGACATCTATATATCATTCTCAAATACTGTATATAAGAGCTTACTGATGGTGGCTGCAGTTTATATAGGAAAAAAAGGTGACAGGTTCACTTTAAAAGCTTGATTAACTAAGTTCTAATGTATCTCGGTACTTACCTTTGCTATGCTCCATAAAAAGTTATTTTTGTAAAAGTAATTGTACTATCCTGCAACACCAGAAGACCTAAACAACTACAGGTGCATCTCAATGAATTGTAATATCATCAAAAAACTAATTTATTTCAGTAATTTAATACATAAAGTGAAACACATAATATATAGAGTCATTACACACAGAGTCATCTACTTCAAGTGTTTATTTCTGTAGATGTTGATGATTATGGCTTACAGCCAATGAAAACCCAAAGGTCATTATCTCAGAAAATTAAAGTAGGAGGATGAAGGGTTAAAAGTCACGCTGCAGTATTCCATGGGACATCAAAGGGTGAATATAACATTGATTTATTAGTCAATGCATTTCAAGGTTCCCAGAAACGAACTGAAACATGGCAACATTACATAGATTTTTGATAATATTCTAATTCATTGAGATGCACTAGTATATGAAGTGGGAGAAAAGGGGTTAACAAAAATGATGCATTAGTCTTATGTCTTAATTTTTTATTCAATTACTTTTCAATAAGGAAAGAAATATTATTGGTCTTTCAATGAACTTAAGACTGAACATTGATTAAATATCCCACCAGCTCATTCTTTTGAGAATGCTATTTTTGCTGTATTTATGCTGCTTTAACCTTTTTCATAATTTTACTAAAATTCACTTTTGTCATTTCATTGTTGTTTGACACGAATGTAAAGCATAATGCAGTCTGTAAAGCGAAGAAACAGTCATTGCGCCACAAAGTGCAGGCATTAATAAATAACACAAAGAACCTTTTATAATGTGTCCCTACAGTTTGTGGTAACAATATTTTTGTTGCATGCGGTGTCTATTTCCCTCTGTCCTAGTATTGCCCCATCTAGCTAAATGCTTAGCAATAAACCTATTCAAGTGTAAGAGAAATGTACAAGCTTCAATGCCATTTTTGCTTTTCAGAAATGTTCACAGTGTGATTTAAAAATAACAGTATAAAATACATTTTATTTATACATTGATAAATCATGTCACTTTGGAAAGAGTTGGCTTCCATCCTTAACTTAGTATCACCCAGTATCTTTCATCACTATAGAAAGTCCATCAGTTTTCGTTTCATGTGTTAGGAGGAGCAATTCACTGATTCTACTGAGTGGAAAGGTTAAGTCTGAAGTCTCTACAAGTGCTTTGCTAAGAGTCCATTTTTCATGGAAGTTTTTGAGGCTCTTCGGATCATTACTTTAAAAGGTTATGAGTCTTTGCACATCCACTAGAACACTTACTAAAAGTCAAAACATCAAATGATATTCAGTATATACAGGTAATAGATGGGATCATGATTTTCTAAAGACGTTGGTTTCATAGCAATTCTACAATTTTGGAACACATTTTATTAAGCACGCCTACTTTTCTCAAATCTAAAAAGTAGTAAAAGCGGGCTTAACAATTCAGAAAGTCAATGAGGTCTTATTAATACTAATAATTTGGCAATACAAAATTATAAAGATTATATATATATATATATATATATATATATATATATATATTTTGTTGTTAGAAAAAAAGCTGAAATTTGTAAAAAAAAAAAAAATTGTCTCCATTTTCAAACATCTGTATATTTCTTATATTTTTAATTGAAAACTTTATTACAGCTTGATTTTTGTGAACTGAAATACCTTTACTGATACAATTTTGAAATACATAAAACATTTTGATTGCCTTTTATTGTACTTTGTGGAAGCAAGACTTTTGATCAACAAACCTAAATTCTGGCATTTTTATTTTTTTTTCTAGCTTTTATCATGTACAGTCCTTGACAAAAGTTATGTCGCTTATCCGTGTTATGTAAATAAAAGCTTATGACCAGGGGCATGGCCTGACTGCCAGAGGCGATGGTCGCATGATCCCGGAGCTCCGGATCCCCCAGGCTTAAAAGCGGCTATTGCAAAGCATCCCGGAACCTTCTTTCACCTCCGACTGTCCTCCATACTCCCTCTGCCTCTGGTGAGTGAATGGGCCGCGTTAAACCCGCGCTCCCGCCAGCCACAAAGAGGGTTTCGGACTTTTTCTCTCCCGCCCCTCAACACACAGAGACGCCATCCAAGATGGCGCCACCGTCTTCCCGGCCTCCCCGCTCTAACAGGCGTGACATTCAAACAGCAGAACATGCGACAACCCCTCTGGCGGGAGAGGCTCTTCCACGCCTTGATGAAAGAACTCCTGGCTGCCCTCCGAACCTCTTTACAGGAGGATATGCGCAGCATGGTGTCAGAGCTCAAGGGGGAGGTGGAGGATCTGGGAGCCCAAACTGATAGATTGGAAGTAAAGATGGCGGAGCTGGTGAGGTCCCACAATTCCCTCCTGGATGCCCATGATCTTCTCCAAGAAAAAATGATTAAAGTTCAGGCTAAAAATTTGGACTTAGAAGATCGTTCCCGCTGGAACAATATTAGGCTGAGGGGGATAGAAGAGAAGCTGATGCCCAGAGAACTTAGGGCTTATGTTCAGGAATTTATGCATTTGATCCTATCCGATGTGGACGCCCAAGACCTTAAGACTGACAGGATCCATAGGGTCCCTAAGCCCTCATCAGTGGCCCCCTCCATCTCTAGAGATGTTTTAGCAAGGATTTTATGGGAGCCCTTCGGAGAGGCGCAACGGTTCCTGCTAAGTTTGCTCACATTGAGGTGTTCCCGGACTTGTCACCTGGCACCCTGGCCCTGAGACGTGCCTTCAAGCCGTACACTAGGATGCTCCGAGAGAAGAAAATTCAGTACTGGTGGGGATATCCCACCAAGCTCCTCATCAGAAAGAACAATAAGATTCATGTCTGCCTGACTCCCAAGTCTGCGGCAACTCTCCTGACTGAGTGGGGTATGAACCCCCTCGCTCGCCTGCTTCACCTTCACCGGATTCAGCTGGGATGGCCTCCTTCCGATGTGGACAGCGACCCCGAATCGATCCAGAGTGGTCAACTGCTTGATCACCTGCCATGGACTTATGGTTACTTAATGCCTGGGGGATCCTCCCCTGGATCCCAACCTCCATCCTGATTTCTCCTCTGACTGCATCTCTGCAGCCTCTTCTTTCTCCTTCCCCTGTGTTATCTACATTGCTCAATCCTCTTACCTCCCTCTTCTCTTTACACTCTGTATCTCTTATTTCTTCTGCTCTTCCACATACCTCCTTCTGCTGAACCTTTAATACTCTCTCCCTCTTATTTCTCATTGCTTACCTTCTAGCGCCATCTACTGCCATTTGTTGGTATTTGGAGATTTTTTCTTTTTCTCACCCTCCTCCCTTCTCATCTTTCTTCACTTTTATACCTTCCTTTCCTCTCTCTGTTCTTTTCTTTTTCTTTCCTCGCTAAATACTGGCGCTCTCCCTCAATTCCTAAATAGGAGGAACTGTTAGCGAGACTTAACCTTGACTTCCAACATGAAGTGTCCCTGGCTCATAACAAATCCAGAAAGGCTAAGATCTTAATGTGGTGGGATCCCTGGATCTGTTCGTCATTTAACACTGTGACAATTCCCACTTGATATTTAGTTAATATTATGCGGAGACTTGGTTCTGCCTCCTCATTTTCCTACCTATATTGGTTAAATTTATTTATTTGTTCCCCTTACGAAGTATTATGGCCCTTTTAAACTTTCCCCCTCCCTTCTTACCTCACCCCCCTTTCCCCCCCTTTACTTTGTTGTTATCTGTATTTGTATTTGTCAGAGTGCCAGAGTGCTGGACTCATCGGGCACCTAACTTGTCTGTGTCGCCCTGATGTCTCCAATAAGTGTCTCTGTTGTGTGATAACTGCAATGAAAATTAATGGTTTAAAAAAAAAAAAAAGCTTATGACCGGACGCTAAATTCATCCATTGGTTTTATAAATTACTGTTTTGAAAGCTGAAACCCTCCAAAATGTGTTTTAGGTTAAGAAATTAAATTGGCATCAATGCTGAAATATTGATCATTTAATGAACACAGAATGGTCAGATTTTGGCAAGACAGAAGTTTTGTCGCCCACAGAAAGTAATGTGATTTTCAAACAAATAATTAACTTAAATAAAAATATATGTTGCATAACATTGGTGAATTAGGTTGTGGTGCTATTAGAGTCATATTTAATAATTTGTGTGACTTCCATGAGCTTGAAGGACTGCATCCATGCGGTTCAACAATGATTCATACAATTTATTAATGAAGTCTTCAGGAATAGCAAAGAATGCAGTCTTACTTGCCTTCCAGAGTTCATGTAGATTCTTTGGTTTTGTCTTCCAAGCTTCCTCTTTCATCCTACCCCAAACATGCTAATGATGTTCATGTCTGGTGACTGGGCTGACCAGTCCTTGAGCACCTTGATCTTTTTTGCCTCGAGGAACTTTGTTGTAGAGATGGATGTATGAGATGGAGCACCATCCTGCTGCAGAATTTGACCCCTTTTATGATTTGGAATGTAAGAGGTAGCTAATGTCTTGATATTTTAGGCTATTCATATTGCCTTCCACCTTGCAAATGTTTCGCACACCCCCATACTGAATGTAAACCCAGACCATGATTTTTCCACCACCAAATGTAACTGTTTTCTGGGTGTATTTTGGATCCATACGGGCTCCAGTAGTTCTCCTGCAGTATGTGCGGTGGCTGTGGTTTAATTCTAATGAAGATTCATCAGACAAATCCATCTTCTGCCACTTTTCCAGCATCCATCTGTTTAGCAGGCTGTGGGACTTTGCAAATGCCACACGGTTTTTTATTTGCATTTTGTTTAGTGCTGTCTTCTGGGCACTGATTCGACCATGGAGGCCATTTCAAGACAGAATCCTACAAACTGTTCAGGTGGCACAAGGACTTGAGGTGACCAGGCCTGTTGGAGCTCTGCTGCAGTGGAAGAGGGGCTTGCTTTGGATTTTCCACAGACCTGGGCTTGTCAAACACATTTCCAGTCTCTTCAAATCTTTTTTCAATTCTTTGTTCTTGACGCTGAGACACATTAAAGGTGCCAGCCACCTCTGCAGTGGATCTGTACTTCAGTCTCTTCATAATCTAGGCTTTGGTGGCAGGGTGGATTTTTGGCATGTTGTCAGACCTCAAGTTGCAGTTCAAGTGAAAGTCTGGGGTGCTAGGTTTCTTTTTATACACACACACTAATTAACAGATCATTTACGGAGCACAGGTGAGGATGTAAACTAGGATTGGGTGCATTATATGACCAGGCGACAAAACTTTTGTCTTGCTAAAATCTGACCATTTTGTGTTCATTAAAGATCAATATTTCAGCATTGATGCCAATTTATTTTCTTAACCTAAACCACATTTGGGAGGGTTTCAGCATTCAAAAGAGTAATTTATAAAATCAAAGGATGAATTTAACGTCAGGTTATAAGCTTTTATTTACATAACATGGATAAGCGACATAACTTTTGTCAGGGACTGTACTATTATGGTTTAACTAATATTATATTTTGATAGTTAATAAACTGGACAATGCAAAATTAGATTTTTTTTTTTTACTTTTCAATTTTGTTCAATTTTGAATATGCAAAAGGTGGTGATTTAAACTATTACCGTATATACTCGTGTATAAGCCGAGTTTTTCAGCACAAAAAATGTGCTGAAAAGTCCCCCCTCGGCTTATACACGAGTATATACGGTAATAAAAAAAAAAAAAAAAATATACAGCCCCCCCGTGGTATACCGGGCCCCCCCTGTGGCCACCTGTAAAGGAAGCGATGATTATACTTATCGGGTCGCCGACGCCGACGCCGCCGCTCTGTCACCGTCCATCACCGCGCTCCTCCTGGTCTTCATGCTTCCTTCACCGTCGCACAGGAAATGACGTCATTTTCTGTGCGCCGATGAAGGAAGCATGAAGACGGGAAGGAGCGCGGTGACGGACGGTGACAGAGCGGCGGCGTCGGCGTCGGCGACCCGATAAGTATAATCATCGCTTCCTTTACAGGTGGCCACAGGGGGGGCCCGGTATACCAGGCGGGAGGGCTGTATACAGCCGGGTACCGCTGTATACAGCGGGGGCTGCTGTATACAGCGGGGGCTGCTGTATACCCCTCTGGGGCTGCTAAATACCCCTCTGGGGCTGCTGTATACCCCTCTGGGGCTGCTATATACCCCTCTGGGGCTGGGGCTGCTATATACCCCTCTGGGGCTGGGGCTGCTGTATACAGCTCTGGGGCTGCTGTATACAGCGCTAGGGCTGCTGTATACCCCTCTGGGGCTGCTATATACCCCTCTGGGGCTGCTATATACCCTTCTGGGGCTGCTATATACCCCTCTGGGGCTGCTATATACCCCTCTGGGGCTGGGGCTGCTGTATACCCCTCTGGGGCTGCTATATACCCCTCTGGGGCTGCTATATACCCCTCTGGGGCTGGGGCTGCTGTATACCCCTCTGGGGCTGCTGTATACAGCTCTGGGGCTGCTGTATACCCCACTGGGGCTGCTGTATACCCCTCTGGGGCTGCTATATACCCCTCTGGGGCTGCTATATACCCCTCTGGGGCTGCTGTATACCCCTCTGGGGCTGCTGTATACCCCTCTGGGGCTGCTATATACCCCTCTGGGGCTGGGGCTGCTGTATACCCCTCTGGGGCTGCTGTATACAGCTCTGGGCTGCTGTATACCCCACTGGGGCTGCTGTATACCCCTCTGGGGCTGCTATATACCCCTCTGGGGCTGCTATATACCCCTCTGGGGCTGCTGTATACCCTCTGGGGCTGCTGTATACCCCTCTGGGGCTGCTGTATACCCCTCTGGGGCTGCTGTATACCCCTCTGGGGCTACTGTATACCCCTCTGGGGCTGCTGTATACAGCTCTGGGGCTGCTGTATACAGCTCTGGGGCTGCTGTATACCCCTCTGGGGCTGCTATATACCCCTCTGGGGCTGCTGTATACCCCTCTGGGGCTGCTGTATACAGCTCTGGGGCTGCTGTATACCCCTCTGGGGCTGCTATATACCCCTCTGGGGCTGCTATATACCCCTCTGGGGCTGCTGTATACCCCTCTGGGGCTGCTGTATACCCCTCTGGGGCTGCTATATACCCCTCTGGGGCTGCTATATACCCCTCTGGGGCTGCTGTATACCCCTCTGGGGCTGCTGTATACCCCTCTGGGGCTGCTATATACCCCTCTGGGGCTACTGTATACCCCTCTGGGGCTGCTGTATACAGCTCTGGGGCTGCTGTATACAGCTCTGGGGCTGCTGTATACCCCTCTGGGGCTGCTATATACCCCTCTGGGGCTGCTGTATACAGCTCTGGGGCTGCTGTATACCCCTCTGGGGCTGCTGTATACAGCTCTGGGGCTGCTATATACCCCTCTGGGGCTGCTATATACCCCTCTGGGGCTGCTGTATACCCCTCTGGGGCTGCTTTATACCCCTCTGGGGCTGCTATATACCCCTCTGGGGCTGCTATATACCCCTCTGGGGCTACTGTATACCCCTCTGGGGCTGCTGTATACAGCTCTGGGGCTGCTGTATACAGCTCTGGGGCTGCTGTATACAGCTCTGGGGCTGCTGTATACCCCTCTGGGGCTGCTATATACCCCTCTGGGGCTGCTGTATACCCCTCTGGGGCTGCTGTATACAGCTCTGGGGCTGCTGTATACCCCTCTGGGGCTGCTGTATACAGCTCTGGGGCTGCTATATACCCCTCTGGGGCTGCTATATACCCCTCTGGGGCTGCTGTATACCCCTCTGGGGCTGCTGTATACAGCTCTGGGGCTGCTGTATACAGCTCTGGGGCTGCTGTATACAGCTCTGTGGCTGCTGTATACCCCTCTGGGGCTGCTGTATATACCACTGGGGAGGCTACTGTATACTACCACTGGGGAGGCTGCTGTATACTACCACTGGGGAGGCTGCTGTATACCACTGAGGGGGCCTGTATACCACACTGCTGGGGGCTGTATACCTGTGCTGGGGTCCACCCTCGGCTTATACACGAGTCAATAGGTTTTCCCAGGTTTTGGGGGCAAAAGTAGGGGGGTCGGCTTATACACGGGTCGGCTTATACACGAGTATATACGGTATATGTTTTTGTTTTAATTCAAATTTTTACATTTGTTTTCAGATGTAACTTTATTTTTTATTATTTGATGGGACTTGCAATTCTTGTTGGTTTTACAGGCAGATGCTGGCTGAGTATCACAGCCAGCATCTATCTGATAAAAAGACAGCTCAGCAAAAATGTTTCAAAGATTCTTAACGGGTTAATCACATTCACATTCTCATATGGGCCAAAGAGAACTTTTCGTTCCCCTTCCTATATTACAGAACTGAATACATCTACAACCCCTAAACCAATTGATAATTTAAATTCTTGTGAAGTGAAAGGATGTTTCTACTTGTTTAATGATTATTCTACAAATAAATATGTATATATAAATTCTATTTACTATAATGGGATTAGCACTCAATAACCTTAAAATGCTGCACTTCTCAAGACCCTTGCCCTCCTAGGTCAGTTAGTATAATACACAGTAAATCTTAATAATTGGGGGGGGGGGGTATTTATACAACCACCATTTGAGCTAATTATACCCTTAGATATATTAGTACATTTCTTGAAAAAAACACTTTAATTCACATACAACACATCTAATATATAAAGTTGAGTGTATGTGTGTGTGTGTGTGTGTGTGTGTTATGATTTGATGACTTAGGAGTAACATGAAGATTCCACAGAAGTCATTGGTAACTATACTGACCACGACACCTGACTAAATACTGCAACTAGAAGTAGCCGTGGGATGTAACTAACTGTGCCCTAGACACCTCAACATGACCGGAGGACTAGCTACCCCTAGAGATGAAAATAGGAATAGCTATCTTGCCTCAGAGCAGAACCCTAAAAGAGCAGCAAGCCCACCACAGATATTAACTGGGAAACAAGAGAGGAAAAGACACACACAGGCAGAATATAGAGTTCAGCAAAAGAGGCCACACTAACTAGATAGTAAAGACAGGATAGAATACTATTGCGATCAGCATTAAAATACTATCAAAAAATCTCTATCAGCAGATAGTATCAAAAATTACCCTGAGTCCACTAAGACTCGCCGCCCTCTATATCTGCAAAATGTCTGTGAAACAAACAAGAATAAACAAGTACCAATACCAACAACACTGGAAATAGCAGTTAACAGTGAATAGCAATTTCTGTCCAGGAAATAAAACTGAGAGCAGGTAAACAAATATGCAGACTAAATATCAACCCACAACTCAGAACAAGACAAACTGAAAACAGATCCACAAGCACACAACATGTGCGCCATAAAGTAACAAAAAACATTCACTTAGCTTGCAAGGAATTCAGCAGACCAGGAGAAACCAGGAAAAGGTGTGGACACCTCCAGGAACATTTACAACTGGCAAGAACTGATCAGCTTCAAACCAATATATGCTCCAATCTGACCCAGACTGACAATCATCAAGATCAGCTGTAGAACTCTCCAACACACAGCCAGCTGCGTTACCAGCAACAACGACCAGAGGGAGCACCCAACCAGAATTCCTCCTTAATGAATTCACAACAAGTGTCTATGTGTGTATGTATCGTAGCTCTGCCTCCTACACATAGCCCCGTCCACTTTATAGCACTGCCACCTCAACATAGTCCCACCCACTTCATAGGCACCTACCCACATACTCTGCCCACTTCATAAACCCACCCTTTCCACATAGCCACTCCAAACCTGCACCGATGCACCCCCCCAAAACATCTCCCCAAAAAAACAACACTCTAACACCCCTGCCTCCCACTAAAAAAGCCCCCCCAAGCCAAATTTGCACCTCCACCCCCTGCCCCCACCAAAATTCTCCACCATACCTGCACCCTCCAAAAAAATCCCCCAAACCAGCACCCTTTAAACCCACACCCCAGCCTCCTCAATACATGCCCCACACACCACAGCCCACACCATAGCCCAAAGAAGACCCCCATACATACACCCCACCCAAAACACATCATGCCCCCCAATCTGCACCCCAAACCCCCAAAAAAGCTCCCCTGCACTCCACCAAAAAATTCCCTCCAAAAAAATGCCCACATACCCCTTCCCCAAATAATCCCCCACCAAAAAGTCACCCACCCAACCCATACCTGCACCTCATTGCACCCCTGCCTCCTCCCTACAAAACACTGACCTTGCAAATTCACACCCCCAAAAACCCACTCCTGAACAAAACACTGCCACACAATTAGGAACCAGCGCAAACCAAATAAAGCCACCCAAGCCTAACGTGCACACCCCAAAAAATGCCTCACACAAGCCCACACCCTTGTCCTTCCAAAAAAACTCTGCTTTCCCAAATCTGCACAACTCACAAACCACCACCCCTGACCCCCCAAAATCACAACCCCCATAAACCCATACAACCTCCCCCCTAAACCTGCATCCGTGCAAAAACACCCTGCCCCAAACACACATATCCACCCCCTCAAAAAATGCAATTCCTGCCACCCCTTCAAAAAAAAGGCCCCCAAACTCGCACATCTGCCCCTCAAAAAATGCCCCCACCAAAAAAACACCACACCCACATACCTGCCACACCCAAAAAGGCCCCTAAGCTAAACTTGCACCCTCCAAAATATGACCCCTCAAACTTGAACCCCCAACCCCCAAAAAATGCACCACTGCAAAAATGTCATCCTGCCCACCTAAACCACACACCCACACCCCTCAAAACACGCAACCCTGTCCCCCAAAAAAGACCCCGAAAACCCACCCCTCCAAATCCCAAAACCCCCCAACCCAAACTTGCACCCTCCTGTACCTCCACCCCTCCTTCCCAAAAAAAAAATTCTGTCTTGTCATTCTTCGTGGTATTTGTTTCCCCTCAGAGTACACTTAGTGTATTTGTTTGAAAAACAACGAAAAACCGTATAATGCACCTAAATAACAGGTATAGGAAATTGTTTGGTTGCAGGTAAAAATCATCAGTTTATTACATTAAAAAACAAGCAGACAATAACCAGAACCAGTAAGTACATAAAAGGAGGGTGCAGACAAGTTATGAGACAGAAAACACTCTGTGCCTCAAAGTTCAACATACCACCAGGGGTAAAATCAGTAGCCGGAGTACAATGTACAGCACAGGTGGTGCGGGTTTCACAATTACAATCCATACAAACAAGTCAATAAATCATAATATCGTCACATTATAAGGAGAATGTAATGAGTACCCAAATAAATCTTACATAGTGCTGCAGCTAAAGTGCATCTATGCCCTAGGACGGTGGATGTAGAGGCACAGAGTGTCAGAGCCCCGACACATGTGTTTCCCTGTTTTCATCAGGGGGCCGTTGTTTTTCAATTAGACTTTACGTAGCATCCTTTACTTATGAGGTCCAGTACGCCCTTCACTGAATTTGTTATTAATTAGTGTATTTGTGTTGCAAGTCTGTAGTGTTGATTATATGATATTCATCCCTTTATTGTGTGTCATAATATAATAGAATGTAGCCTATAAATTTCCTTGTCATTTCACTGTCTGATCATTCTTGAGAGTTAATATGATGTAAGAGGCTGGCATAAATCACATGCTAAGAGAAAAGCCATATTATGCCTCAATGAGCAAATCTGAAAAAGGGGAGGCAAGGCTTACAGAAATGGGAACAAGAGCTGCTTCCTAGAGAGCCGCTGAAACATCTCAGCACAGAGTAGCAAGACTTAGGCCGGCTTCACACTGCGTGTGTGATCCTATCCGTAGCTGGCTGCTTGAGGCAGACAGCCGCGGACCGGATCAGCACACAGGACTGGGGAGCTATTATGCCCATATGCCCATATGCTATTATGGTATGGTTGAGCCACAACACAACACAATCCAGTGTAATATATATTGTCCTTATAGGAGTGCTGGAGCACAAAAGGAGTCTGGTTCTATAAGATTAAAAAGCTTTATTTGACAACCACAGCATGTTTCAACGACGGTATGTCCACGGTGTATCCACCTGAGGAAGAAGACATACCGTCGTTGAAACATGTTGTGGTTGCCAAATAAAGATTTTAATTATAGAGAACCGGACCCCTTTTGTGCTCCAGCACTCCTAAAATGACTACATGTATTACACTGAATTGATTTCCACTTGCTGTGGGTTGTATTGGAGCTGCGGAGCCGATCGGTAATATGATTACAGGAGCCAGGAGGAAATGAAGGACCTGCCGTGATGTCACGGTTATACGACCGCTCGCACCACATGATTGAGGAGATGCGGAAGCGGACCCGGACGGTGAAACAGAGCGGAGCTGGAGAGCGTACACTCTGGTTGTGCGGAGACAGCACAACCAGATTAGGTGAGAGTCCATCTATATACTCCCGCCTTAGTGGTCCTATAAAATATCCATTAGGTTTTTCCCAGGGAGCGCTTGCTCTGTTTTCTCTATTTTCTATTACAACACACACACACAACACAGAGTGACGAGCCCCTCGGACAATGGGTGGACCCTGGGGGAGCTCCCAGGCCATAAAGAGGGTGACGGGACAGTGTTAGCAGAGGCCAGACATCGGTTCAGTAGTAGGAGATGGAGGAGTAACATCAACTGACGGAGGAGTGATAGTCGGGAGTGTAGAGGCGGTGTGGTGCTGACTCCCATAGGTTAAATACCACCCTGCTTGCCCACGGGAGGGAGAGAAACAGCCCGGTAGAGACAGAGAGAAGAGCCCTAAGGGTGCGGACGAGGCATCGACCCCCATATGCCTGAATCTAATAAGACAGAAGGGTTGGTGGAGGACACAGGGACCAGCCCTGCAGACGGTGCAGAAGCTTCAAGCCCGAGCCGGAGTTACCATGCTCCTAACAGGAGCTGGGCCAAACACCCAACACAACCTTGGGGAAGGTGGCTGAACTAGGGAGCAGTGCCCAGGAGGGATCTTAATGGTGTCCAGGACACACAGAAGCACCCGTGGCTACCGTTACCTGAGCACTGTGTAGCGGAAGGCGTTGAGAGCCTGGGGGCAGAGCGACAACCCACTCAGATGAATGGTACCCCTTATAACGCTGAGAGACGAGACCCACCAGAGACTGACACCGAGAGAAAGTAGAGCAAGGGCACCAACCGTGACTTGACTGTACTGACCCGGCTCTGGAGAAAGAGCAAAGTACCAGAGACTGGCAGAGCGCGTATCCAGCGACCATGGTTTAACACCTGAAGTAAAAGTAATGGAACTACAACTGTGGCTTGTGGGACCACTTTTATTAGCGGCGACCATCAGCCGCGCAGGCTACCTGAAACATCAAGGGTACTAAAGACTGAGTGAGTGTCTGCCAAGGTACGAGCTGGGGAAACCACTCCACTACCCCGGGGAATGCGCTCCGCCTGCTCCCCAGAGGTTCTGCAGCAGGGGCGGCCGCCCTGGCCGCAAACCGCAGATGGCATCACAAATATCCCCTCAGACTTTCCCGAACATCATCTCCTTTATTAAAATGACACCGCCAGAGTCACGGGACTGGGTCTTGGCCCCCGTTTGTCCCTGTGAAAAGAAACGAGAAGTGAAAATGCGAGAACAGCTAGCAACTGCCTGATACAGAATCTTCCCCGACCCTGGAGTGGGCGTGTCACTGCAAGCGAGGAGGTCTGAATGGGGAGTCACTTTCATTGATGCAATCCATCCATCCACTTCCCATATACTGGCAATTGTAAGAGTACTTCAATCTGCATAAAGGACATGATATTACTTATATATTTTGATCCTGCTTAATTCATATCAGTGTTTAGAAATAAAAAATAGAATAAAAAATAAAAATACAAATAAAATTAAAAATAATAAAGAATAGAAATTAAAAATATAAAATATTATTACTTTTGTGATTTTTGATTTCCATTTATATCTTTACACATATTAATTATATACATTTTTACCTATTTAAGAATAAAGATTTGATTTCAGTTTTATCTATGTAGGCGCATTGGGAGGTAGTTTTTATTTAGTTCCAATGCATATATATTCAGAGGCTCAATAAACAATATCCACCCATTAAACAATAAAATAATAGGGATAGACAAATAATACCTACAATCCACATTAGTGAAAACCGACAGCATAGTTTTGGGTAGATTTAATACACTGATATGAATTAAGCGTGATCAAAATATAATATCCTTTATGCAGATTAAACTACTCTAATGGCCACTTTACACGTCCCAACGTCGGTCCGATATTGGATCCAACACCGCGGGAGCGCGCTTTTTCTGGGCAGAATTCCAAGATCGCATCGGAGATGTTACACAGAGCGATATCGGCAGGCAACGCCACTACGATGTGTACGCCCCCTTGTACGGCCGACCCAGGAACGACCATTTAACATGGGACAGGATAGGGGAAGTTGTACTCCACATCGTAGTTGGGCTTTTACACAGCACGATCCTGCCACAATGCCCATCCAATATCGGGCCGTTGGAGAGCAGGTTCATTTGATCCCCGATATCGGTTTTGCATCGTTCGTGCATCGTATTGGACATTTATACCATACAACGCACGAACGATATCGGGGCCAACGCACGAACCACGTGACTTTTGGTCGGAGTTGGACGCCGATATCGGGACGTGTAAAGTGGCCATTACAGTTACCAGTATATGGGAAGGGGATCTAGTTGTGGATTGCATCAATGAAAGTAAATCCCCATTCAGAGCTCCTCACTTGTTGTAAGCAATAAGAAATGGGGCACACTATATATGGGATCGGAAATCTACGGCCAGGCTAATTCCCTGATGAAGATAGCCTGTGTTCAAGCTTTCAAAATGTGTTGCATGTTTTTTTGCCTGCTGTGGGTCTCTGTAGTCCCGCATCGAGTTCACAATAAGTCATCAACTCGGCTGTACTCTCGCGATCTTTGGTCTTCAGCACCTCTGCTGGCTGGATCGTCTGGAGAACGGCGTGACTAACATACATCAACGGAGTCTCCTTGCTCTTACACTGATACCATTCATAAGGGGAGTACTACAAAGTAAGTGCCATACTGATTACAACTAGTTAGGCGGTAGCTCGTTTAACTAGTGGTGCTTGTATTCTTTCACTAAGAGATCTATGAGTGTATCCATGTTGTAATCATCTATCTCACACTGATTTAACTCTGAAGGATTGCAATTACCGCACCAGCAACTAGCAGTCTCTCAGTGTGCCATATTACAGGATGACTTGCACTGGCTCCACAATAGAAGATATCTAGTATATTAAGAGAGTGAAAGGGAGAAAGGGTTTAACACAACGCACTAACCTCCTCCTATTAACTACTTATTTACAGCACTACCATTATCTGCATATTCCTTCTGGCAACATAAAGGGAAAGAGACCATTACTGATTACATCAGATAACTTCTTGTTTTTAGTTATTGTTTTTTTTTTTTTAAATTGAAGTCTACATCGTTTTGGGGAAAGGCACCCTCCCTTTTTTGGGGATGTAGATTCAACCTCAAAGCTCCTGGGTATTGAGTGCATTAAAAGTTTCATATATATAGAATCTCTTGATCCATGAGACTCTGACACACAGTTCTCAACTTTAGGTGCAGCTTTAACCCTTTGGAAACTGGTCAGTTGAGTGTAGGTGTTCCTTGATTTAAAAAAATATTGCTAACATTGGACTTGTCATTGCATTGCTGCCCACTAGCCTTATTCAGCATTCCAGATGAATTGGTGGTGAGCTGAATAAACTGATTTTCTTTTATTATTTTTCCTCCAAATATGTTAGGATTCAATAATAACTGCCCCCAACCACAAGTTCAGGTGTTACCTGTGGCAGGGGGAATGAGATTTGTAAGTCAAGCGCCTTCTGTATCCCACCCAATGGAGGGGTTATTGAAGAGCTAGGCAACATGACTATGCAAACTTTAATATCCTGTAAATGATTGTGTCTTGGTACTTAAAGAGGCAGTCCCCTGGGTGAAGCAGTGGAGTACAATGCACCTACACTCTGCTACACTGAAGGTACCGTTACATGTCGCAACATCGCTGCGACTTCACAGGAGTGCGCACGTTTTTGGCACCTTTCCAAGGTTGCCTTGTAGTTGTCACACGGGGAGATATTGTAGGCAACGCAACTAGGATGTAGTAAGCAACTTTCGTTCGCTGGGTATGAGCAACCCAGTGAGCGATATTTTTCAGTGCAATGAATAGGGGAAGTTACTTGCAACATCGTTATCGCGTTGTTACACATCATGATCCTACCACGTCACTAAGCAACATCGCCTGGTTTAAGTGCGTAAGAAAAAACCTGGTGATGTCGCTCCAGCGATTTATTGCTGTCGCATCGCCCTGTAACACAAGACAATGCACTAGCGATATCAACTGCAATTGCGAACACCACATGGCTTTTGGGCGATATCGCAGGCGATATCGCGACGTGTAACGGTACCCTTAGGGCCTTTTCACATCAGCCCTTGTCTGCATTTGCATTGCATTGCACTTGCATTGTGTTAGTGCATTGAAAGGCAATGCCAATGCAATTCAAATGCATGCGCTAATGCAGCCATTGTTTCCTATGGGCGATCGCAGTCAAACACAATGCCAAATGCAACTGCAGCTGTGTTTGAATGCATGCATTTGCCCCAGCGCACAGGAAAAGTTGGTGGCAATGTTTCTTGTGCGCTGGGACAAATGCATTTGTTCAAACGCAACCGCAGTTTGCAGCTGCATTTGGCATTGTGTTTGACTGCATTGACCCATAGGAAACAATGGGTCCATTAGCACATGCGTTTGAATTGCATTGGCATTACGTTTCAATATGCTAACGCAATGCAAGCGCAATGCAAGGCAAATGCAAAGCACCCTAGATGTGAACTTAGCCTTGGTTTGCTAATATGTGCCTGCAGAACACAGTTTGGCTATGTTATGGAACCACCAAAAGATATGCATGCTCTGGAGGATGTCATCTGGAGCAAGGTGATGGCATTCATCCAGCAGAGTGGGTTTGCATTCATAGCCAAAGAAGGTACTAAGTATTGATGATCCATCAACAGGTACACCTTTACACCTTGCTACATGACCACATTTCTAAAAGACTTCACACAATCTATGTTAGGGAGAAAGTAACCTTCATAAAGCTGATGGGCAGTCAGTGGTGTTTCACGGTTGGCGTAAGTTGGGTTGCTACCACTGAAGACTTTGAAAAGTGGCAGTAAGAGGCCAAAAAGGAGAGAATGTGGCATTGTGTGAAGGCTATGCCTCTCTTGGTTTGCCAGCCAGCTGCAACCAATCCCACAGGGGCCATCAGTCCTGAAGTGCCTGTCAGTATTGCCCAATTTGGTCCAGTCTCTCTTAGAGGGGGTGGTCATCCTCTATTCCTCCATCCTCTTCTCCAGCGGTGCCCATGATGGAGTGTGATGGAGGCAGGTGGTGGCAGAGAGTGCACCTGTAGGTGTATCCCTTATGACCTCACGAGACTGTCCAAAAGTGGAGTACCATAAACAATGGTGACTTCCATTGCTAGACAGTTATTACTCAAACTAAAGTGGACGTCCCTAAAAAATACGTATTGTTGGGTCACTAACCCATCCCTTAGTTGCCATTTTGTCAGAGGAAGAGTTTTTTCAGTTGTTTTTAGTTCTTCAAAGAGCAAGTCTTTTTTTTGTTAATTTTATATTAGCTCTTCTGAAGTTTGGCGCTCATTCCAAGTCCCCATGCTGGATTAGTGTGACAGCAGCCTTTGGGCTACACCTCAAAGTCCTTAATAGACTCTGCCCTTAATATACTTTGCACCATTGTTATGTAGTCTACATATTCCTGTTGAACTTTCCTTATATATGCAGTGTATATTCATATTCATATATGTGTGCTTGAGAGTTATTATAGTTTGTGCTGCAGTATAATTTTTTTGACTTCACTCTTTGTGTGCTGGACTGTTTCTACAAAGGGGTGCTTTGATACTGCTGTACGGAGACTTGCAAACAAGCTGCAGGCCTCTGGTCTGATGGTCTGAGGTATGGGAATGCAAGACACTACACACACTCCTGTAGAAGAGAGTTGACCAAGTGCAGTCCTCAAGGGAAAAAAATAGTGCATGTTTCCAGGATTTGCTTAGCATTGCACAATATGCTGGAATCATTCTCTATGCAGGTGATGAAATTAGCACCTGTGCTGTGTAGTGCTAAGGAAATTCTGAAAACTTGCACTAGTTTCAGCCTTTGAGGACTTATGTTGGCCACCACTGTCCTAGAAATCTCTATGAAAGAAGTCTCTGCAGCTCTCTCTGGACTGTCTTAGGTCCTGTGCCCATGGTGCTTTGCTTGATTTTGATAAACTGCATCAACATCTGCATGTCTCCAGAGGCCAGCAAAGTTTGACAGGTCAGAATTGATGTGCCCATGTTGCTTTTTTTCCTATTGTACATGTGGTTTAGATGATTTTTTACTGCTCCGAAAACTGCCTCACATCTGCAAAGAAAAATAAACACATGGGTACAGCACTTCTGAACTCTTATAGACATTGCTGGCTTCAGGATAGACATATGGATTTTGATGCAGAGTCTCCAAATCTGCTTTAACAGAAGCGTCATTCAATGAACCATAGGCAAGGGAACTTACAACAATATGTTGATCACATTCACAGAAAGCATCCCCCATATGCTGTAACAGAACGCACAGCACTAGTGAAAGTGTGACAAACGACGCCATCACAAACATTACTGCAGTTCATACTTGAAGGGTCGCACAGGGACTATCCTGCAAGGTTGCACTGTACTGAACTCCCTGACATCACTGCTCTTCATATGTGCTGTCTCATGATACTGGCGAGATATATCTACTACGTCTTGCGCGATATCGCGGCTATGACAAGACAGCTAGTGTTCTGCCTGCTGATGAAACTCAGGTCACACAGTGGGATTTCCTGCTGCGTGATACCTGCTGTTTAACCTAAAACAACCTCAGGGAAGTCATGAGGATGTCTGAGGTTCATAATCAGGCCCGAAAGCATGGACACAGCTGTGCTGAAGCTTGCTAGGTAAAAGTGTAAAAAGATAATGTCTGTGCCAAAACAGCGGGCTCCACTGTAAAACGGTTTGAGCTCTGGCAGCTTTTGTGCCCCTTTGAAGGTGTTTTCTAGTCACTTGATTTTGCCTCCCATTGATTTGAATGGGATAAGGACGTTCGGCAAACTGTTCACCTGTCTATTTGGCAATTCGGCGATTTGGTGAAGCAAATCGAATCCAAACTTTAAAAGGTTTGCTCTTCTCTAGTAGTGCTTTATTATTATTCTTAGGTGGCCTGTCTTCCGGTTACATTACAGTAGGTGACCACCCAACCATTGAAGATATAAAGGATATAACTACTAGACATATTTACCATATATATATATATAAAAGATCCCCTGGGTTATAATAGCCTCTAAAGCATCTATCAGAGACATTAGGGTATATTTTATGTAAATACATAGCCACATAATGTGTCAATGAAAAATTTTAAGGGATGTTTATGTTAATGAGACTTGATTGCTCCATTTAAGGCTATTTTCGTGACTGTGGAACCATAGTTTTGTAGTGAGGGAGGTTTCCAAATCTTTCTCCCATTGTTCTATGGTTTTTAGCTTTACATCGGGTGTTGGCTAGTTAATTATAGGGTATGCAAATTATATTATTTGGCTTTAAAGGGGATCAGAAAAGCATATCTGTTCAAATAATTTGGGTATTGTTTGATTAAAGTGATTGCTCGGACTTTTTGTAGAATTTCAATGTATAGCTAGGCTGCAAAATGTTGACAGTTTATAATATGCATCCTATCAACATTTTGCATTGTCACCCAGATATCACCTATTTGCATCTGCCAGAGAACGACCAGAGGGCATTTGTGTTGGATGCTGCATGTTTATGGAGAACTGGATGTTACACCCAGACTCCTCCAAACATGCCCTCTGCCGCAGTCTACAGTATGCCCAGCCACCCCCAGGCTCCTACGGGCCCACCCCAACCCCTATTATACCATCCACCCCCATTGCACACAGCGGTCACCTCGTCCACTGACACAGTTTTCCAAATCTGCAGCTGTGGGATGTAGATTGTGTCAGTGCAGAAGGGGTACGCTGAATGTAAAGCAATGTGGTGTGTGCGCTCACCCTGTGGCCCTGTTTTATGATGTGTGAGCTCACCTAGTCCTCTTTGGTTGTGCTGTGAGAGGAGCTGAGCACTGCAGTCCCGGCTCACTGTGCAAAGACAGGACCGGCTTCACTGCACAGAAAGCCAGTCCTGTCTATACGGCAGCCCCCGGTTCTCTATACCCCGCTCTGTGCAGTAGAGCTGAAGATTTTCCTCTCTGTATCTCCTGCTGTACAGAACAGAGCATACGAGCTGGTAGCTGCGGTATAAACAGGACCGAGTCTGACAGGGCGGCCAATGAGGACTAGGTGAGTGCACACACTATATTGCTTTACATTCTACATCTACTTCACACAGCTGTGTATTCGGTATATTATGTCAGCGGACAAGGGGACCGCTGTGTGCATTGGGGGTGGGTGGTCATGAGTCGGACCGGCAGGGAAGGGGTTACTTGGAACCAGAATGGTGGCTGCTGGCGGGGGGGGAATCAAGGCTGGTTGGTTCCTGATTCCATGCCCTGGGTATTCAATGGCTGATGGGGATGATGATTTGGGGATTATACGTGACGCCACCTCTGGTGTCTGGTAAGTGGCTACCAGTGCTGCAGCCGGGCGCTGAGGTGATGGTGTGGTGCAGCAGGGGTAGTACAGCTCCCCACAGGCAGAGTTTTTCCTCAGTGTGGCGGGGTGGATAAGGGGAGTCGTAGTCCCAAACTCTGTGGTGCTGCAGAGGCCTTTCGGGCGACGGATTAAATGAAGCCAGATCACTTCAGCTCAAACAGTTCTTTTACTGGTACCAGATGGATAAGGTACACGGTACAGTCTGGCTCACCAGGGATTATAGCCACAGATTTTAGGATTCACCATAGTCTGTCAGAGGTGTCTCTCGATTATCTTTCTCGATCTTTGTTTACAATGCCTCTCTGCCCTCCCACACTGAAGTCTGGTTACTAGTCCCTATGTCTGTTGCCTTAAGTTACTGTTACCTCTTAATGTTTTGGACCTAGCTGTGGGACAGAGGTTAGGCTTCTTGGTGGGTGTCGTGGCTCCCTTATGAAAGCCTACAATGCGCTTGTCTGCGGTTTGGAATAAACCTGGTCAAACTGCCTCAGTTCCAGTTTACCGATGTGACCAGGGCACTCCAGACGGCTCTGACCAGACCTGGAGTGTCCCCTTCTCATCTGGGTCACCTTTGCCCCTTTGAGGTGCCCACTCCTCACGACTGCAGGGTCGCCTGCGTCCGTCCGTTCTCTCTCCTGTCACCGTCTGACTACCACTGTCTCCCAACTGTCACTGATGTCTCCCACTCATCTAAGCTCAACCCCCCTGGGACCTACTGAAATACAGTCTCCTGTGCTAGGGTGTCTGTGGGTGGGTTTTGTGTACAGACTCTGTAGTTTCCCCCTCCACCTGTGACTACGGAGATACTACTTTCTTATGGGGTGCAGTACCTCCCTGTGGTGTCCCATCAGGGGGGCACCACAGTCATATTAGCGGTTGAGATGGGCCTGTAGGAGCCTGATGGTTGCTGGTCATACTGGGACTGGGGGGAAGGGGGATGTTTGGAGGAGTCTGGGTGTAACATCCAGTTCTGAATTTACATGCAGGCTCCATCACAAACATGCCCCATTGTTGTTCTCTGGCAGACGCAAAACAGTGATATCTGGGTGACAATGCAAAATGTTGACAGGATGTATATTACAAACTGTCAACATTTTGCAGCCTAGATGCACATAGATATTCTACAAAAAGCCCAGACAATCCATTTAAGGTTCAAATTAAAGGTGTTAAAAAAAACAAAAAATATGCACAATTCTAAAAGATTCAGAGGCTGGGAAGGTAGTACTTGCTTTGTAAAGATACATGAGAAAGGTTTAAAGAGGACCTGTCACCCCCCTAGTGCATGGCAAAATAAATGCAGCACTGAATGCAACATGTCTGCTGCTTTCAGGAAAGGGGTCCCCCATGTCTCTAGTCTCCTGTAAGCTTTAAAAAAGACTTTAGAAACTTTACAGTTAAGAGGTCGCCTGGGTGGGATCTTAAGAGGTCCTGGCTGCTGACACAATCCTCCCTGCCTCCTCCTTGTGTATTCCACCCCTTTTATGTGTCTGCCGCTGTCCCCTCTTCTTCTGGGTCTGCCCTCCTCTTCTGTTCCTGATGTCACAAGGAGCAGGAGCAGAAAAGGAGTGCAGACCCAGAACAAGAGAAGGCGGCGGCAGACAAATAGAGGGGCGGAACACACTAGGAGGCAGGGAGGGCTGTGCCAGCAGTAAGGACCTATTAATAAGATCCCACTCAGGCAACCTCCTAACTGTAAGGGTTCTAAAGTCTTTTTTAAAGCTTACAGGGGGGCTAAAGACATGGGGGACCCCTTCCCTGAGTGGAGCAGACATGCTGCATTCAGTGCTGCATTTAGTTTGCCATGCACCAGCTGAAAAATGCACTTACCGTATATAATCGCGTATAAGCCGAGTTTTTCAGCCCAAAAATTGGGCTGAAAAGTACCCTCCTCAGCTTATACGCGAGTCATATACTGCAGCAGCCCGCCGGCAACCCGCATCAGTATACAGGCCCCCCCCATTAGTATCCAGGGCCCCCCCTTGCTCCGGAAACCTGCAAAGTAAAATCATTATACTTATCACTGTCCTGTCGCCGCCGCCCCGCCGTTGCCATCGTGATCCTCCGGCTTCATCCGTCTTCCTCTGGTCGGCGCAGGCAATGACGTCATTGTCTGCGCCGACCAGAGGAAGCCGGAAGAACCTGAATGAAGATGGAGGATCGCGATGGCAGCGGTGGGGACGGCGGCGACAGGACAGTGATAAGTATAATGATTTTACTTTACAGGTTTCCGGAGCAAGGGGGGGCCCTGGATACTAATGGGGGGGGCCTGTATACTGATGGGGGTGGCGGGCGGGCTGCTACAGTATATACCTCTGGGGCTGCTCTATACTACCACTGGGGCTGCTCTTTATACCTCTGGGGCTGCTGGGGCTGCTGTATACTACCACTGGGGCTGCTGTATATACCTCTGGGGCTGCTGTATACTACCACTGGGGCTGCTGTATATACCTCTGGGGCTGCTGTATACTACCACTGGGGCTGCTGTATACTACCACTGGGGCTGCTGTATACTACCACTGGGGCTGCTGTATACTAACACTGGGGCTGCTGTGTATACCTCTGGGGCTGCTGGGGCTGCTGTATACTACCACTGGGACTGCTGCTGTATATACCACTGGGGAGGCTGCTGTAACACTGCTGGGGCCTGTATATACCACTGGGGAGGCTGCTGTATACCACACTGCTGGGGGCTGTGTACTACCACTGGGGAGGCCTGTACACCACTGGGGGGGCCTGTATACCACACTGCTGGGGGCTGTATACCTGTACTGGGGTCCACCCTCGGCTTATACACGAGTCAATAGGTTTTCCCAGATTTTGGGGGCAAAAGTAGGGGGGTCGGCTTATACACGGGTCGGCTTATACACGAGTATATGCGGTATATTTCCATCAATCATTTTCCTATGAGTTGACCCCAGAGGGGAAAATAGGATTGTTAAAGAGGCTTAGTATAGGTGATGGATGAGGTTATAATTTAAATCTGGTCCTTTCCAAATTTGGAAATAGTTAAAGGTAAAAAGAGAATGAGCTTGCAATTTAGGTGATAGAAAGCCAGTAGCACACATCAGATTTTAAGAGTATAAAGAGCTAAGATTCTAGCCTAACCCAATTAAGAGAGCCCGTTTTCGAGTTAATTGTGGATAACTAAGCAATTTGGGCAGCCTTAATATTAATAGGCAAAGTTGGGGAAAGATGTGCCACCTAGTCTTCTATGTCAAAATAATACCTGCTGGGAGATTCTTTGCTTTTTGTTGTTCTATAAAAATGTAGAAACAGCGGAGTGTAATTTTGAACTACATTTATTGCTATAGAGCAGGGGTCTCAAACTCGGCTGGGTTGGTGGGCCGCACATAGGAAAAAATTTATATCAGGGGCCGCATCCCTTGTAGGACTAAGCAATATTTTTAGCAATGCCAGAACTTTTTGCTCAATGTAGTAAAGTACAAATCCTGATCCCCTTCCTGTAGTAATGTCTGGTCCCAATATTGTAGTAATGTCTCCATCCTGGTTCTCTTCATGTAGTAATGTCCCCACCCTGGTCCTCATCAAGTAGTACTGTCCCAGATTCTGATCTCCTTATGTAGTGATGTCCCCCATAATGTCTTACATCCTGATCCCCTTTTGTAGTGATGTCCCCTTCCTGATCCCTTTTTGTAGTGATGTCCCCTTCCTGATCCCCTTTTGTAGTGATGTCCCCCATCCTGATCCCCTTTTCTAGTGATGTCCCTCATCCTGGTTCCCTTTTGTAGTGATGTCCCCCATCCTGATCCTCGTTAGTAGTGATGTCCCGCATCCTGATTGCCTTTTCTAGTGGTGTCCCCTATTCTGATCCCCTTTTCTAGGTATGTCCCCCATCTTGATCGCCTTTTCTAGGTATGTCCCCCATCCTGATCTACTTTTATAGTGATGCCCCCCATCCTGGTTTACCTTCTTTTTACAAACACTCACTCACAAATACACACTCATACTCACATGCAAACCCACACACTCACACACACACACTTACACACTCCCACAGATCCTCACTCACACTACATATACTCACTCACACATACAGCTGTGGGCCTTTCATTGGCTGGCAGCTTGCATTGAACTTGCTGAGTTGCAGAGCTTGTTAGTGCTGCAGCCGGAAGTCATAACACAGTGGGGACTGCAGTGGCCCACTGCACTGGGGTGATGCATCATTAAGTTGTCCAAGGTGCCGCGGGCCGCACAGTGAAGCCCCAGGGGCCGCATGTGGCCCTCGGGCCGCTTGTTTGAGACCCCTGCTATAGAGAGTAAATGTGTGAGTGTGGTTTGAGGCAGTGGCTATGGTAGAGGCATGGTCCTTGAATGCTCCGTTCACCTTCACAAGGTGGAGAAAGTTATGATGGATAGTGGTGTAGACCTTGCTGGGTGCAATGGTCGGTGTTGTGCAGGTCATATCTTTTGAGTGGCTGGTTGTTGATGGCTTGCGTGACCCAGGTCCTTCCCACAGTAAAGACAGAGATTAAGGCTCAAAGTTCTTTTCCAGATTTTTTGTTAGTTCAACACAAATATCTACTTTTACTCAGGCTTGCTCCCTGGTGATAAATTTTGCATATACTGAACTGAGAGAGAGAATGATCTTAGTTTATTTCTGGAGATTTGAATTATGCAATTTATGCTAAATTGAAAAATGCATTTATATTTTTCCCTCATTTGTCTTTCAGGACAAATCTGAATTCTCTGAATTTTGAGTGAACTCGGTAAAATGAATTGGCTTTATTATAAGGGTCCAGAAAGGGTTATAAATAAATAATTATACTGTCTTTGTCTTTTGCCCTCTTCCATCCTGGTCCCTTCTTCAGGTTTGCTCTCTCCATGTGGTAACCTTATTAACTCCATAACACTGATAGTACCTTAAGTATTATGACACCTTTTGGGGCTTAGTCCTTGATGTAATGTCATGAAGTATATCATATTATGCACCCCATAGATTATTGTTATGATATTTGAAGGCCTAGTCAGAGTGGAGGTGCTGAAGATGTCAGGATGCTGTAGGTGAAGATATCTAAAGACTGGGCCAGCTTAACAGGTGAGAGCCATATATACTAATGCATCTCAATGAATTATAACATCAACAAAAATTAATGTAATGTTGCCATATTTCAGAGCGTTTCTGAGAGCCCTGAAAACGTTGACTCCCAAATCAATATTATATTCACCCTTAGATGTCTCGTGGAATACAACAGTGATGTTTTTAACTCTTCATCCTCCCTACTTTAATTCTCTGAGAAAATATCCTTTGGGTGTTCATTGGCTGTAAGCCAAAATCATCAACATTAACAGAAATCAACATTAGAAATAGGTCACTCTGTTTGTAACCACTCTATATAATATTTTCACATTTCACTTTTTGTATTGAATTACTTGAATTAGAATATCATCAAAAAATTAATTTATTGAGATGCACTAGTATATTTCCATATATTTGTTTTATCCTATTAATGCTGTGGTGTCTGGAGAGATATAGGAGCATAATAAGGCATATTTGAAGCAAAATAAAATGTAAATTAAATTTCCGTGCCAAATTCAAGTAGATCTGCCAAATCAAATTTCAGCAGTTTTCCTCATTAATGTGCTCTGCAATTTAAACATTTTTCCATTGTCTTCTTTGAAGTTTTCATCTAAATAATGTTCTGCTGTTTTATATTCTCACTATCCAGTAAAAATGTCATATAATTTATCTATAGTGAATAAAAGCAAAAGTATGTGCTTTCATTTTATTTTTATATTTGCAATGCCTAATAAACATAACCATAGCTGTCTGCACTATTAAAAATTCCTACTCAGCTAAAATATTAATACATTAACATGATGGCATCCAGGTGCACAAAAATATGTTAACAGAACTATATTTTTTCTGTTAATATTTTATAATTCAGCAGATGATATTAATCATTGCAGTTCGAGTATAATTATGACTTTTGGAGTGAAAGAGGACAATTTTGATATTCACAAGATGATTCTAGAGCATTTATGGGGAATTTATTTTCCCAAGGGGTCACATGAGAGTCCGAGACTGTTGTGAAGGGCAATACCAATAGGGGTAACTTAATTATCACTGTAATGAGAATTATTAATTATGATCATTATTTCAAAAGTAAAAATGTTATTTTTTTTGCTTAATATTGATCAGAATTAAGTATGTTGACTAGCTGTTACAGATAATACATGTTACTGTTGAGCTTATGAAAACAAGTATTTTATCATTAGCAGCTCATCAGTAAAAAAATCTGTGTCTGTGATTATGATTAAACCGTCTTTCCTCAAATTGTAGAGGATGTCCCCTTTACATCATCACAGGCCTAAGTGTAAAAAGTTCATTAGGTCTCTGTATATTTTGTACATTGTAATAAGATCTCCCCTAAGCCTTTATTTTTCCAAACTGACTAACCCAAAGTTTTAAAACTTGTCTTGGCATTGTAGATCAGCCACTCCTTTAATACCCTTGGTTGCTCTTCTCTGCACCCGCTCTAGTTCAGCTATGTAGCATGGTCGCACTAGTGGCTGTATAGAGGTAAAACTGTTCATTTCATGAGCATCAATGCTTCTTTTAATGAACCTTATTATTTTATTAGCTTTGGCAGCAGCTACCTGACATTGATCACAAAAGTTGAGTTTGCAATTCACCAGTGACAGTTATAGACAGTATTTTACAATTAACTACATAATTGTATATTTTACTTCCACTGCTCAAGTGCATGACCTTACATTTATCCACATTAAGTATCAATTGTCATTTCTCAACCTAAGTCTCTAGCTTGCATAAGTCTTTCTGTAATTTAAGATTTTTGGTTGGAATTCCATATCCTCTCTTGTTGGAATGGAAAACATGTGGGCTCTCAAATCTCCCAACTCTGCCAGTACTCCTTGATTAGAGGAGGATGTATTCTGGCATTCACCTTCTGCCAGTTGTGGAGCAAGAAATGTGGGGTAGGGCATCTGGGGTCCTGGTGCAACATTATGTAGGCTGTCTCCCACATGAGTTGATGGGTTCTCCCCTCTATTTACATCCTGGAGGTGCACATTCCTCTCCCACTGGTACACACTGGTGGGGCTGGTCTGGTCGGTGAGGGTAGGTGGAGACTGTTCATATCT
>JARQOC010000001.1:240055468-240118576 GCA_033576535.1 Allobates femoralis | reverse complement strand
GTCTTTGGACACTGCCTTCCAGGTTTGAACCCATGGTTTGTTTTTGGTAGTGCTGCCAAGCTTTTGTTTTTTATCTATCTATCTTTCTATCTTTCTATCTATCTATCTATCTAAAAGGAAAAAAGTTCTCAAACAGCAAACCGGTTTGGGTGCAAAGCAGCTGGCTTCCTTTACAGCCTTACATACATATGTGTACAAAGAGTTTCACTGCAGCACTCCTTTAGTGTTAGTTAGTAGTCTTTTATTTGTTGGCTTCTTGTGCATCAACAGGAGATGGCCACGTATCGGGCACACACTCCCTTTGTCAAGCCTTGACAAAGGGCGTGTGTGCCCGATACGTGGCCATCTCCTGTTGATGCACAAGAAACCAACAATAAAAGACTACTAACTAACACTAAAGGAGTGCTGCAGTGAAACTCTTTGTACACGTATCTATCTATCTATCACAGAAAAAAAACTGCACAGCACTCACAGACTAATGTGAACTGGTGCCAGCAGGGACGCTGGGTCAAAGAACTAGAAAAAAGTACTCTGCAGCACTGAGCTACTACCAATGATGTACATACGCTGACAAGCTATATATATATATGAGAAAAAATTTAAAAACTTACTTTTTTTTAAAAAAAACCTCAAAATTCTTATATTTTTTTTAAATCTGAAGTTCTTAGTACACACATTGGCCAATGTCTGTTTGCTCATCGACTGCGACAAAGTGACTTCAGGTCCGATGAGTCCTAACGCTGACACCCAACTTCAGATTTAAAAAAAAAATATAAGAATTTTGAGTTTTTTTTAAAAAAATGTAAGTTTTAAAATTTTTTCTCATATATATAGCTTGTCAGCATATGTACATCATTGGTAGTAGCTGAGTGCTGCGGAGTACTTTTTTCTAGTTATTTGACCCAGTGTCCCTGCTGGCACCAGTTCACATTAGTCTGTGAGTGCTGTGCAGTTTTTTTTTTTTTCTGTTTTGTATCTTATGGAGTTGCTGGCTCCAGGCTGCAATTTGCACCCTCATTGCCTACTGGTGATCTAGGGTCTAGATGGTGTCCGCCCACTTAGTAGTGGGGTAGGGTGGACAAGGAGGACTTGGGTGTCAGCGTTAGGACTCATCGGACCTGAAGTCACTTTGTCGCAGTCGATTAGCAAACAGACATTGGCCAATGTGTGTACTAAGAACTTCACATTTTAAAAAAAATATAAGCATTTTGAGTTTTTTGAAAAAACGTAAGTTTTTAAACTTTTTTTCTCATATATATAGCTTGTCAGCATATGTACATCATTGGTAGTAGCTGAGTGCTGCAGAGTACTTTTTTCTAGTTATCTATTTATCTAGAAATCATGAAAAAATGGGGAGCACTACCAAATGATAAACATGGGTGCACAACCTGAAAAGCCTCTGTCCAAACCTTAATCAATATCCAAAGGAAAAAAACAGGCAGCACTCCAAATCAATGTAAAAAACAGGTGGCTATTTAGTGATCCATGGCAACATTTCAGAAGATTGCTCTGTCTCTATCTATCTATCTATCTATCTATCTATCTATCTATCTATCTATCTATCTTTCCAATCAGATCAGATACCCAATATTACTAACCAAATCAGTAAGAACAGAAATAACCACACCAATAAATATTTTATTTGAAAATTAACCCCAATGCATTCCTCTTTCACAATTTTTTTTTATTAAAATCCATTCATTAAAGTCTCCCATTAAGAGCCACGATACCATGTGATATGTAGCGGGTATAGCTCGCCGGTATTGTGTGAGTAGTGGTGATGTCAGGGAATGCAGTGCAGGTCAAACTTGAGGAATAGCCGCTGTGTGACCCCTTGAGTCTGAGCTGTAGAAATTTTTGTGACATCACCGCTTGTCACTCTATCACCAGTGCCTGTGTCACAGCATATGGAGGTGCTTTCTGTGAACATGACCCATCATATGCTTGTAAGAGGTTCCAAGGGGAGCTGCAGTTGTGGTGGAAGGGCTTGAGAAACCCTCTTGCCCTCTAGCTACCTCCACAGAGACTTTTAGGGCAGGGGTGAGCAACTCCAGTCCTCAAGGACTGCAAACAGTCCAGGCTTTCAGGATTTCATTGTACAGGTGGTAATTTAATCACCTGCACATGTGCTCATTGCTACATATTGTGCAATGCTAAGGAAATCCTGAAAACATACACTATTTGTGGCCCTTGAGTACTGGAGTTGCCCAGGCTTGTTCTACAGGAGTGTGCGTAGTGTCTTGCATTTCCATACCTCACCTTTAGGCCAGAGGACAGTGGCTTATTCTTCAGCATCTGTAGGAGGTATCAAAGCACCTTTTACTTTGCAGAAACAGTCCAGCACACAAGGAGTGAAGTGACAATGCTTGATTGTAGCAAATGTAAAAAAAGCACATGTAGGTATATGATGTAATTTTTCACATTTATGTTACACAAACAGTTATCCTTTTAAAATAGGCACTTAGCAAAGACTAGAATAAGTCCAAAAGATACACATATGTAAATCTGCACATTATACAGTATGAGTACTTCCCACAAGGTTCAACAGACTCCATTAAAAGGTGATACAGGTTATCAAGATAATGGATGCAGAGTCCATTATGGTACGCTACAGTCCATTAGGGTAAAATCTATTAGGGCACAGTGCATTAAGGGATTTGAAGTGTGTCCTGAAGGCTGCAGTCCCTCTAATCCAGCAGGGGTAATTGCAACCGACGCTAAACTTGGGAAGGGGAGAAATTAAATTAACTAAAAAAAACAAGTCTCGCTTGTTTGAGAGCTCCAAACACTCCATATCTGGCCAACAGGGCAACTCCAAGATGGGTCAGTGACCCAACAACAGGCCTTTTTTTAGGGCAGTCCTCTTTGATCAGAGTAAAAAGCTTTTTGAGCACTGCCTGGGATGGACGTGGCATTCTCCGCTGCCGGAAAGTGTTGGGGATTTTCAGGGACTACTTCTCCAGGGGCATTCTCCACCACCATCTGCCCACCATCACAACTCATCATGGCCACCACTGGAGAAGATGACGGAGGAATTAGGTAACTGTCACCCCCTCTAGAAGACATGGGACAAATTTGGGAATCTCCAAAAATCTTTTCAGGATCTTTTGCCCCTGTGGGTTTCACTGCAGTTGGCTCGCTAACAAGATCAGGACTGGTCAGCAGCCGATGCTCTTGATATTGGCATCCTGATGTCACTCTTAGAATTCCTCTTCGGTGGTGATCCAACTTACATTGCCCTTCATATAACCCCTTGCTGCTCTTCGCCTTCACGAAGGTGACCACCTCCCCAATATAGAGGGAGTGTAGTCGTGAAGGCAGATGGTCCGGTTTATGTACCACCTGTCACCAGTCCCGTCTTTGACTAGGAAAACAAAACCCCTCTTCTGGAAGAACGTTGCCACCTAGTCCTATGTACATTACTTTTCAAAGGGATTACACCTAGGCCCCGGCAACCACACTCTGGCAAGGGCATATGAAAGCCTAATGTCTTCCAGAAAAGACAAGGGCTGGGGTAGTTCATGCCTATAAAGGATACTTGCTTGGAGGGAGTTAGCGGCCCACATGGCCTTCTCCCAGTTGAAGGTCTCTGGCAGGGGTGCTACAGAAGGCAGGGAAACAGTGGTCTCCGCCACTACTACCTCCTTATCCTCCTCGACTTGCCGATACGCTAGCTACATTTTAAATAATGCCAGGCAATCTTCAGAATCTAGCCCCTGACATGTGATGGTCCGACTCCTGACTGGCATGCAGAACAGCTGACCTCCTGACTCTGAACTGCGTTCTAATTGGACTTCTTCAGGCATACAGGAGTAGTACTGGATCTTGACCTCGCTGCATATTAGGAGCAATGTTGTAAGCACGATCATACTGAGGCTCATAAGTAGACATCTCCTCTGCTTGTTGTTCTGGTTGTAATGATGCACCTTCGGCTCATAGGGTGGTGGGGAAGATCACCTTTCCAGAGCAAGTATCTCGACCATCACGTGGATCTATCACGGCTCCAAAGTGAGGACTGCAGGCACACTGTAATGCAGTGTTTCTGTGTTGAACAGCAATCCCAAGATGGTGCTGACCTCCACGATGAAGCATTTTCCTTTGGTAAGGATACTTTCTCTTACAGTGCCAGGACCCAATCACTTACAGGATATTATTTTTTGCCCAATCTTCACATACTTCTAGACCTGAAAATTCATCAGGTGGAAGTGTTGGTCTGCTGCATTCTAAAAATTGTGCTATTTAGGCTATATCTCCTGTACTTTCACGTTTCTTTCTTTCTTTTGAGGTCTACATTGTCAGACTTTACAGGCCCTTATCCCAGTGAGGGCAGTTATGTGTAATCCTCAGGGCTCCCCAAACAGCTTCTCAATTTCTTTTCCACCTGGTTTCGACACTTTTTATCCTGTGACATTCTCATCATAGGGGAATTTTATTGATGATCTACTCTCCCTATCTGCCTTTCAAATTTTATCTCCAACCTACACTTTTGGCTTTTCACAACTTACTAACTCTCCTACACATATGGGAATACATTGGACTTCATTCGGTTCTGCTGAGTGCATGACATTTCTTAATCTCTCTTACTCTCTGGGCACAATCTTCTTTCACTCGCTGTCAAGAACTGTCAATTCACTCAGGATATCCCCACTTACTAAACTTACATGAAAACTATACTTATACATGCCATTATTATCCAGAAACGTCTTTAAAAATGTACAGTTATCTTTGGCCCCAATCTTCTCATTTTCATTACTCACTTTCCTCTAAACCATTATATTGAAACACTGCAAGATGCCCTGGTCGTCTATGGAAAAAATCCAATCTGGTTGAAGAATTCCGTTATAAGTTTATGCTGAAAATATACAACCTTGACTTTCACCTGTCCAAACAATCTTAACTTAATTAGAGATGAGCAAACTTTCCCAGAACATGTTAGCCAATTTAAAATTTGGCACAAACATTGCAGATGTTGTTTGAGATATGAAACTCAAGCAATTTAGCTAAGAATCATAGAGTGCCGCTTTGCTCTGGAAATAAGTTTGAAATTCAAAATGACCCTAAACCTTTCCTTGATTGGCTGGGAACAACACCTTACGGTATGGTTAGCAAAGTCCCCACCATCAGGTCTACCCACTTGTGTCAAGCTATAGAATTTTTTTGAGCTGTACATTATTTTTTAAGCATCCTGGAGTCTGCAAGTATTTTGACACCTGCAGGGTCTGAATTTTGGAAACAGTGCCAGATGTGGATGTAGCTGTAAAGACCAGGAATATTGAAATGTCCTTAAAACATCTGTTTAAGAGACCTTAATATATTTTTTTTATTTTTGGGGGGGAATATCTTATTTTATTATTTCATTATTTATTTTATTTTTTTTATTTTTTTGTAGAGAGAAAACCTTTGATATTGCAGAGGGTCAGCAGTGTGCTAGGCCATCTCTTCTACAGTTATGTGATAGCTATACATTTAAAAATAGCATATGGCCATTACATGCTTCAAGTACATAGTCTTATAGGTCTGTTCACAACATGAAACACCATATTATGGATATTGCTTCTTGAAAATGTGCAATTAATTTATTTCATTTCATTCCATTAGTTTACAATAAAGATTTTTGTCATGTGCACAAATGTGTTATATGTATAATTAATATTGAACTTTCAATGCTTCCCACTAGCCTTATTCAGCATTCCAGATGAATTGGTGACCTGAATAAACTTATTTGTTTTCATCATGATATCTCTTTCAAATAGTCAGGCTTTGATAATCAATCAATCAATCCACCCAACTGCAAGCTCAGGTGTTACCTTTTGGCATGGGGAATGGAATTTGTAAGTGACGTGACATCTGAAGTCCATCCCATGGTGGGGTTAATGAATGATAAGGTAGGCAGCAAGATTGTGCAAACAGCAATTTAATATGTTATTGTTTGAGTCTGACTCCTCGCACTGTAAGAGGCGGATCCCAAGGCAAAGCAAAGACGCTACACCGCAGTGCTCAGCGCCATCTTAGCAGTGCATTGCAGTACAGCGCAGTAACATTTTGCTATAGTTATTGTTTGCTAATGTATGCCTGCAGTATGCAGTTTGGCTATGGATCCCCCGCAACTTATGTCTGCTATGGAGGAGGTCATCCTCCTCACCACCCCAGGGGCAGAGGGTGTTTTAGCAGCACCAGAACTGGAGCAGCCTGAATAGAATAACATGAACACATATGTGACCTTGAGCACCACTGTGTTACCCACATTGGGCCACATATGCAGCCATATACAGTTCCATATACAGTGCTGGGCCAGAGGAGAACCTGAGGAGCTCACAGTCAGGGGGTGACCTGCTCCCAATATCATCTGGGAGCATCAGATGTCAGACTCCAGAGGATCTTTCAGAATGCCTGTCATGGATTACATCTGCAGCTGGTGCCTTAGTTACTAGATTAGCAAATCCTTCAGGACCAGAAGAATGATGAGGACAATAAGGATACTGAGGAGAATGAGGAAGAAGAGGAGATAGAAGAGGCAGAAGGCCCTTTTTTCCAGCCATGTCTATCACCCCACCAGATGCCTTTAGCTGGGAGAATTCAATGTGGTGACCCATTCCCCCTCCAAGCAACTATCCAGAATGACATGAACCACCTCATCCTGTCTCCATGGTGAGAAGATGCGGGTCATGGATGCCATCATCTGAGAGTGGTTGCATGGGCCTAAGGACAGTAACTTCAATGACTAATGTACCCGAGGAAAGGTGGTGGCATTCTTCCAGCAGAGGGGGCTTGGCTTACTAGCAGTACTAGCGAGGTACTGAGCATCGGTGATACGTCAACTGGTCCACCCTGCTGTATGACCATCTTCCCAGAACATGCCACATAATCTTTGTCACAGACGAGGTCACCTTTATGAAGTGATGGCTATCAAGGGGTGGTTTGCAGATGATGTAGGTCAGGTTGCCATGCCAATGAATTTGAGAAGTGGCAGAAGGAAGCTATCTGGAGAGAATATGGCATCAGGTGGAGACCAGGCCTCTCGGTTAGCTAGACAGATGCAGCCAAACCCACAGGGCCTGTCAGTGTTCCCCAAGTGGCTCCAGTCTCTCTTAGAAGGGGGTGGTCATGTCCTAATTCCTCCATTGTCTTCTCTAGTGGTGACCATGATGGAGTGTGCTGGGTGGCAGGTAGTGGCAGAGAATGCCACAAGAGTAGTAGCCCCTGTGAATCCCTGAGACCGTCCGGCAGCAGAATACCATCAGCAACTGTGACCTTCAGCCCAGGCAGCGCTGAGAAAGCTGGAAGAGAGTTTACAGTGTATTTCCCTAAAAAATGGGCATGTTGTTGGGTCGCTGACCATCCCTAAATTGTCATTTTGTCGGGAGAAGGACTTTTTTTAGTTGTTTTTAAGTTCAAGGAAGAGTGAGGCCTGTTTTTTGTTCATTTTAGTAAATCTTAAAAACTTGCAGTGTTTTCAGACCTTGAGGACTGTAGTTGGCCACACCTGCCCTAGAAGTCTCTGTAGAATTAGCCAGGGGAAAAGAGGAATCCTCAAGCCCTTTCACCACAACTGCAGCTCTCCCTAGAACCTTTTAGACCCTGTTCCCAAGGTTTGTTGTTTGATGATTCTTTTTATGCAGATTGAGAATCTGCATGTCTATCCTGAGGCCAGCAAAGTGTATGATTAGTGATGAGCGAGTGTAATTGTTAGGGCCATGTCACACGCTTCAATCTTATGAACGATATCGGCTGAAAAGTCACATGATCGAGATCGCTCGAACAATGCATTGATATCGTTTGTGCGGTGTCACAAGCATATATGTATTTAACGATGTTCAATTTGGCAACGCGCCAGCGATCGTTCGCACTACTCAGCGATCGACTCCATCTAGCGTCAGGAATAGGCAAAATCGAGAATGAGATCATTTGAGAGGTGTCACAAGCATGATGCAGCAGCTTGAACACAGGTCAATTGAATGATGAATGACGGATTTGAGGTCCTGCTCACAAATCTTCCACCAAACAATCAAGCGATTTGAGCGATCACTCGTTTACACGCAACGACGCACAAACAATATCGTTCAAGTGATCAAAATTCAGGATCGCTTAACTGATATCGTTCACAAGGTTGACGCGTGTAACATGGCCATTACTATTCGCTAATCGCACGGATAGTACGGTATTCGCGATGCTCGTTACTCAGCGAGTATCACTGGTGTTTGTGAGTGATGTGTCGATTGTGATCGATCTGACTCAAATTGACAGCTCCCTTCAGTGCACAAGGTGAGCTGGCACCTCAGAGATAGCAGATTGAATGTTAGGATCTTTCTGGGGGGCACAGTAAGGTGTTTTAGACATTGAAATTGAAAAAAAGCCCACCCTCCCATCCTGTTTTGGAAAGACTTGTTTTATAGCTGGGTGTGGGTGGAGCCTATCACTAATTGACAAACATTAGTCTCGCTATTCGGATGAATATGCGAGTCCTAGACACGGCTTGTTACGAGTATAGCGAGTGTGAATAATTTGCTACTTGTTCATCCCTATCTAAGACAGGTCAGAAGTGCTGTGCCCATGTTGCTCTTTTTTTTTCCTTGGACATGTGGTTCTGACTTCTTTTTTCTGCCCCAAAATCTGCATCAAATCTGCAAGAAAGAAAAATCCACATTGGCAGAGCACTTCTGAACTCTTGTAGACTTTGCTGGCTTCAAGATAGACTTGCAGATTTTGATGTAGATTCTCAAAATATGCTTCAAAAGAAGTTTAAAACAACATACCATGAGCATGGGGCATTGCAACAATATGGTGAGGCATGTTTTCAGAAAACATTTCCTGTAAACTGTTTGAGCTGGCACTGGTGAGAGTGTAACAAATGGTTCCATCACAAATCTGTTGTTCAGACTCGAGGGCTCAAACAGGGGCTATCCCTCAAGTTGCACTCCCTGACATCACTGCTCCTTACAAGCATTATCTCACAATACCAGTGAGATATATCGGCTAATTCTTCCGCTGTATCACAGCTCTCATGATACAGCTAATTTTACAAGTGCTGACACCACTGAGGTTATCTCAGGTCACACAGCGAGTTTCCCTGCAATGTGATACCCACTGTGTAACCTGAGACAACATCAGGGAAGTCATGAGGATGTCTCAGTTTCATGAGTGGGCCTGGAAGCATGGTGAAAGCAGCGCTGAAGCTTGCTAAATAATAGTGTAATAAGATAATGTCGGCAAAACGGTTTGAGGTGCGTTTGGCTGCTTTTGGGCGTCTTTGAAGGTGTTTTGTAGGCCCTTGATTTTTTCTCCCATTGATTTCAATGGTGTTCGGAAGTTCAGCAAACTGTTGGCCAATCTATTCGATGAGCATATGACCATTAGGTGAACCGAAACCGAACTTCAAAAGGTTTGCTCATCTCTATTAGTAAGGGCTTGGGGGCTTCAAAAGAAAGCAAAATAAGGATTAAAGCATTACATTTATACATACTGTGTTTCCTCCATTTATTAAACCTTATGAATATTCCTGCATCCCTTGCCCACCCTCTGTAACAGCATCATTGATTGGTTATACTCAGACTGCTATACATGCCCCCCCACACACTTTCTGCTAGTGTCAGTGATTGGGTGCCCTCAAACTACTGTTTCTTCGGACTATAAGACGCACTGGACCATGAGATGCAGCCAGATTATAGAGGAGGAAAATAAGGGGAAAAAATCAAATAATGTGGTTATAATGCACGGTAATTGGGTGGAGATCTGCTACTGACACTGTTATGGGAGTTATGTCCCCATTCTGGGCCTCTTCCAGGTAATATATGTTACCCTTCCTGGTATATATGATCCCCCATCCTGGTTTATGATTCCCCATCCTGATATATGGCCCTTCATCCTGGTTTATGATCCCCCATCCTGGATATGGCCCCCATCCTGCATTATAATCCCCCATCCTGCATATGGCCACCAATTCTGGTTTATGATTCCCTATCCTGGATATGACTCCCATTGTCATTTATGATCCCCATTGTGGATATGGCCCCCCAATTCTTGTTTATGATCCCCCTTCCTGGATATGGCCCCCAATCCTGGTTTATGATCCCTCATCCTGGCTATGGCCCACCCATCCTGGTTTATGATCCCCATTGTGGATATAGTCCCCCATCCTGAATATGGCCTCCCATCCTGGATATGACCCCTCATCCTGGATATTATTCCCAATCCTGGCACACACTTCTAAAAATAAATGATGATACTCACCTCCCCACTGTGACGTCTATCTGTTTACTTGACTCTGCAGATGATCATGTGAGTGTTGTGCAGTGATGACATCAAATTGTGCGCCACTCATATGATCAGATGCTAGCACAAGACAGGGGGACGGTTGTGATGCAGAGAGCAATCGGCGGTGATTATGATCATCCATCACCGAGATATTCACTGCTTCCCATGCCAATGATGATGCATGAGAATCAGGGAATATCCGCACACATTGTCATATGTGGCTGCAGTTTTTGCAAGTGATCACGTGTACCCGCTCATTAGCCTAATATAACATGAGCCACTCACCCCACCCACATCTCCACGCTGAGAGATGATGGACAATTGGATGCAGTGAATATTAAATTAGCCTAATGAGCAGTTCCACGTGACCATCAACAGCTTTTGTAGCCAGCTCTTGCTTTCTGTCATTGCTCCAAAACTGCTGCCCATCAGCACAGTCCCAAAATCGATTATCGAACTAAAAGAGGCACCCCCCACTGTCCTCCAAAATTATGCGGAAAAAGGGCATCTTATGATTTGAAAAATACAGTAGCTGTCTGGCTCCCAACCTGAAGTGTAGTGAAAAAACTATTAAAAATTATGTGGGGCTCTCCTATTTGCTAAAATGGTAAAACCTTCAGCTGGAGGCTGATATCAGTCTGGTAAGGGGAAAATATCCATGGTTTTTCCAACTCTGATTATATCAGCAAGTCGCTGTCTGCTTTGTCTGTGCTGGTTATCAAAATAGAGGGTACTCCACATATATTTGGCAAACATATGCCCATTCGGTGGACTGAACCGAATCTAAACTTAAAAACATTCTATTATCTCTAGACTTGTTTTCTTCTTTAGTTTTGTAATGTAGGAGATGATTCCTTGATATTTTGGTGGCTCTTGTAATCTGGTTTTAAATTGCTCTTGGATAATTCAAAAAGGTCTTCCTGATACCCTCAAGGTGATTTTCTCTATTTGTAAGGTTGGAACATATCCTATTGTATCTGATGGCCTGGCTGTATACAATAGAATTTTGTATGTGTTTTAAATGATATTGCTGTCCACATCCATGGTGGTGAGGATGGTCCCTTCTGGTAGAGGACCTATTGCTGAAAATGTATTCAATAGGTCAGTTGTGTCCTGAATGTAGCTGGGTGTCTCTTTTACCAGGGGTTTGAGAACACCTTCTACCCATCCAGACATTTGATCAGTAAGGGTGCTCACACATGAAATGATTGGCCTTCCTGGATTTCCTGATTTGTGAATTTTGTGAAGCATTTAAAAAGTGCCTATTCTTGGATTTCCTGGTATCAGGTCATCAGCTCTTAAGAATGTGTCAGGTAGACCAGAGATCAGTTTGTTTAGTTCATTTTGATAGATAGGCACTTTTTACATGCTTCCCAAAATCTGACCTATTGAATAAACTATCAGCAATAGGTCCACTACCAGAATGAACCATCCTCACCACCATGGATGTGGAATCTCTGTACAGCAACATCCCACACCAGGATGGATTAAATACCTGCAAAACCTTCTTGGAAAACACAGGGATTGATGCTGATTCTGTGGCAAAGCTCACAAAATTCATCCTCCCGCACAACTATTTTACATTTGACAACAACATATATTTACAGGAGAGTGTCACAGTAATGGGAAGCAAAATGGCACCACAATATTCAAATCTTTTCATGACAAGGCTTGAAAGTTACTTTTTATCCTCTTGTCCTATCAGACCTCTGGCGTTTTACAGTTATATCGTTGACATTTTAATCATCAGGACGGAGTCTGAGCAACAGCTGATGACGTTCCATGAACATTTTAATCAGTTTCATCCCACCATCAATTTAAAACTCAACTGCTCTAGCACTGAAATCAGCTTTCTGGACACCATCATCAAGCTACGGAACAATGAAGTAGAGACATCCCTGTACCGGAAGCCCATTGACTGTCCAACAGATCTTCGATGGGACTGTTTTCATCCAAAACACATATAAAACTCTATTTTATACAGCAAGACCATCAGATACAATCAGATATGTCCCAAAGATCACAGATAGAGACAATCACCTTGAGGGCCCCAGAAAGACCTTTTGGAACCAGGGCTACCATCCAAGAGCAATTGAAAACTAGATTACAAGATCCACCAGAATATCAAAGAATCATCTCGTACATTACAAAACTAAAGAAAAAAACAACCAAGTCCCCCTTGTAGTCACCTACAATCCAAATCTGGAGGTGTTAAGAGGAGCTGAACAGAAACTACAACCACTACTACAAAGAAATGCCCGACTAAAATCAATATTTCCAGATCCCCCCCACTTCTGTGTTTTAGGCAGCCCCAAATCTAAAAAGCATCACTGACAGAAGCTCACTGTCCTCCCCAACAGCAATAGGAACCTTTCCCTGCAACCAGAACAGGTGCAAATCCTGTCCATTTATAATAACGACAGACAAGATAAAGGTTCCTGAATCACATCAGGACTACAAGTTCCCAGGCAACTTCAGCTGCACCACAAGCAATGTGGTGTACCTAATTATATGTACTAAATGTGTGAGTGGGAATCTATATGTAGGTGAGACAGGGCAACAACTCAGAACTAGAATGAACTCTCATCTCCATACAATAAAGGAAAGAAGGACAGATTTACCTGTGCCTAGGCATTTCTGTAGGCTACTAATTCAAAAAGGTAACTGCAGATCACAGCGAGACAGAAGAGTGTGGAAATATAAACTGTTGATGAGCTTTGACACACTTAAAGCAGGAATAAATGCCTCACATGGATTTATGGCTTTCTACATTCACTGAGGAATTTTCAGGTCTCGGCAAACCACTAATCATAGAACAATAATACAATCTATTCCTCTTATCTTGGAACTTTGATTTTACCTCCCCTGCGCCTCTCCCCCTCCCAAGATTGACTACAATTTTCTACTCATATTTACTGCATCATCATACCCTGTATATGTATATATGTGTGTGTCTTCAGAATTTGTGTCATTATTAAACCTGATGAAGAGGCCATAGTGTCTCGAAAGCTTGCTTTGCTTTTTCTTACCATCTTTTCAGTTAGCCATTAAAAGGTATCAACCACTGAGGACTCTCAGATTCAATATTGTCCTTTTTATCATCAGTTTACACATTCTTCATGCTTTAATTGGGACTCTTTATTTGTACACATAGTGGCTAATGACTTACTCATCACTCACTCATGTCTGTTGAATTGTGATCCTTTGTAAAGTCTTACGATTTCTATACATGTCCCCTTTGAATTGTAAAGTGCTGCAAAAAGTGTTGGTACTAAATAAATAAATAATCATATTATTAATATTATTATTATTATTAATAATAATAATATACTATCTCACTGTGAGTATGTTAAGACTTTTCCTTTGGCCTTCTAAGAAAAGTTATTTCTTTAAACCATTTAAGCAATACATTTGCTTGCTGCCGGTTAAAAGACTTTGTCTGAACAGTTTTTCTTACCCTTTTAATCTGATGTTCTTCAGCCACAGAGTTTAATGTTCACTGCTGAAGTCCAAATAGCTGTTCACATCAAAACTTCTAAAGTGTGTTCTAGTACATAGTTTACCTTCATTGTTTTTCTTGATTATTAGATCCAAGAACACAATGGACTTTTCAGAAAATTGGGACATAAAGTGTAAATTTTTGTTGCTGTTGTAGTTTTTTAACTCATTAGATTCACTATCTGACCCACAAAGAATTAATAATCTATTTATCATTTACTAGCTGTGAGCCCGATGCAAATGCATCGGGATTCTAGAACGTAGCAATATTATTTGCATTAATAGCATTATTAGTACCATTAATAGCATAATTATTAGCATTCACAGCATTATTATTAGAATTAATAGCATTATTAATAGCAATAATAGTACTAATAATAGTATTGTTAGTATTAATAGCATTATTACCATAAATAGCATTAATAATAGCGTTAATAGCATTATTATGAGTAGTAATAGCATTATTAGCATGAATAAAATTATTAATAGCATTAATAGAATTAAAAATAGCATTAATAGCATTATTAATAGGATTAATAGCATGATTATTAGCCTTAATAGCATTAATAGCATTATTAATAGCATTAATAGCCTAAATAATAGAATTAATAGCATAAATAATCACATTAATAGCATGAGTATTAGCATAAAGAGCATGAATAGCAATATTATTAGCATTAATAGAATTTTGAATAGCATAAATAGCATGATTATTAGCCTTAATAGCATTATTAATAGTGTTAATATGATTATTATTAGCATTATTAGCATTAATATTAGCATTAATAGCATAATTATTAGCATTAATAGCATTATTATTAGCAGTAATAGCATTATTATTAGCATTAATAGCATTATTAATAGCATTAATAATACAATTAATAGCATTAATATTAGAATTAATAGCATTAATAGTATTATTAATAGCAATAATAGCATTATTAATAGCATTAGTAGCATTAATAGCATTATTAATAGCATTATTAATAGCATTAATAGCATAAATAATAGAATTAATAGCATAAATAAGCGCATTAATAGCATTACTATTAGCATAAAGAGCATGAATAGCAATATTATTAGCATTAATAGAATTTTGAAAAGCATAAATAGCATGATTATTAGCCTTAATAGCATTATTAATAGCGTTAATATGATTATTGTTAGCATTATTAGCATTAATATTAGCATTAATAGCATAATTATTAGCATTAATAGCATTATTATTAGGAGTAATAGGATTATTATTAGCATTAATAGCATTATTAATAGCATTAATAGCATTAATAATACAATTAATAGCATTAATATTAGCATTAATAGCATTAATAGTATTATTAATAGCATGAATAGCATTATTGATAGCATTAATAGCATTAATAGCATTATTAATAGCATTATTAATAGCATTAATAGCATAAATAATAGAATTAATAGCATAAATAATCGCATTAATAACATTACTATTAGCATAAAGAGCATTAATAGCAATATTATTAGCATTAATAGAATTTTGAATAGCATAAATAGCATGATTATTAGCCTTAATAGCATTATTAATAGCGTTAATATGATTATTATTAGCATTATTAGCATAAATATTAGCATTAATAGCATAATTATTAGCATTAATAGCATTATTATTAGGAGTAATAGGATTATTATTAGCATTAATAGCATTATTAATAGCATTAATAGCATTAATAATACAATTAATAGCATTAATATTAGCATTAATAGCATTAATAGTATTATTAATAGCATGAATAGCATTATTAATAGCATTAATAGCATTAATAGCATTATTAATAGCATTATTAATAGCATTAATAGCATAAATAATAGAATTAATAGCATAAATAAGCGCATTAATAGCATTACTATTAGCATAAAGAGCATTAATAGCAATATTATTAGCATTAATAGCATTTTGAATAGCATAAATAGCATGATTATTAGCCTTAATAGCATTATTAATAGCGTTAATATGATTATTATTAGCATTATTAGCATAAATATTAGCATTAATAGCATAATTATTAGCATTAATAGCATTATTATTAGGAGTAATAGGATTATTATTAGCATTAATAGCATTATTAATAGCATTAATAGCATTAATAATACAATTAATAGCATTAATATTAGCATTAATAGAATTAATAGTATTATTTAATAGCATTAATAGCATTATTAATAGCATTTATAGCATTAATAGCATTAATAGCATTATTAATAGCATTAATAGCATAAATAATAGAATTAATAGCATAAATAAGCACATTAATAGCATTACTATTAGCATAAAGAGCATTAATAGCAATATTATTAGCATTAATAGAATTTTGAATAGCATAAATAGCATGATTATTAGCCTTAATAGCATTATTAATAGCGTTAATATGATTATTATTAGCATTATCATTAATATTAGCATTAATAGCATAATTATTAGCATTAATAGCATTATTATTAGGAGTAACAGGATTATTATTAGCATTAATAGCATTATTAATAGCATTAATAGCATTAATAATACAATTAATAGCATTAATATTAGCATTAATAGCATTAATAGTATTATTAATAGCATTAATAGCATTATTAATAGCATTATTAATAGCATTAATAGCATAAATAATAGAATTAATAGCATAAATAAGCGCATTAATAGCATTACTATTAGCATAAAGAGCATTAATAGCAATATTATTAGCATTAATAGAATTTTGAATACCATAAATAGCATGATTATTAGCCTTAATAGCATTATTAATAGCGTTAATATGATTATTATTAGCATTATTAGCATTAATATTAGCATTCATAGCATAATTATTAGCATTAATAGCATTATTATTAGGAGTAATAGGATTATTATTAGCATTAATAGCATTATTAATAGCAAAAATAGCATTAATAATACAATTAATAGCATTAATATTAGCATTAATAGCATTATTATTAGCAGTAATAGCATTATTATTAGCATTATTTTTTTTATTATTATTATTTTTTATTTTATTATTTATTATTTATTATTTTTTTTTATTATTATTTTTATCATTATTAAATTTATTTATTATTTGTTATTTTAAGTGAGCCTGAGACTCGCAATGGCAGCTGCGCGGCCATTGCGAGTCGTCCTTCAGGTCCGCTCAAAGGGGTGATAGAGATACATGGCGGATGATAGTGTGCGCTGATTGGTCGCTTGTTCCCATAGAGAAACATGGCCATGTTTCTCTATGGGAAGAAGCGACCAATCAGCGTCCAGCATCATCCGCTATGTAACTCTATGAGCCCTTTCAGCGGACCTGAAGGAGAACTGTGTCTTTAGAAATGACTCAGTTCTCCTTCAGGTCCACTCAAAGGGCTCATAGAGTTACATAGCGGATAATGCCGGATGCAGATTGGTCGCGGAGCTGAAGGACGACCCGGAGCTCGGTGGAGGAAGACAGAAGACCGCCGGATGGAAGGCTCGTGGACCGGGCAGAAGGAAGAGGATGCCTGGGCCGAAGGAAGGAGTGGACCTGGACCTGAGGAAGCAGATGTCATGAAGACAGGTAAGTGATCTACGGCGTCGGGGGGGGGGGCCTGTGCGGACATTGTGGGGGGGCTGTGCGGACATTGGGGGGGGGCCTGTGCGGACATTGTGGGGGGGCTGTGCGGACATTGGGGGGGCCTGTGCGGACATTGTGGGGGGGCTGTGCGGACATTGGGGGGGGGGGTGTGCGGACATTGTGGGGGTGCTGTGCGGACATTGTGGGGGGGGGGCCTGTGCGGACATTGTGGGGGGGCTGTGCGGACATTGTGGGGGGGGGGTGCTGTGCGTACATGGTGGGGGGGGGCTGTGCGGACATTGTGGGGGGGGCTGTGCGGACATGGGGGGGGCTGTGCGTACATGGTGGTGGCGGGGCTGTATGTACATGGTGGTGGGGGGCCTGTGCGGACATTGTGGGGAGGCTGTGCGGACATTGGGGGGGGGGGCCTGTGCGGACATTGTGGGGCGGCTGTGCGGACATTGGGGGGGGCTGTGCGGACATTGTGGGGGGGCTGTGCGGACATTGGGGGGGGGCCTGTGCGGACATTGTGGGGGGGCTGTGCGGACATTGGGGGGGGCCTGTGCGGACATTGTGGGGGGGCTGTGCGTACATGGTGGTGGGGGGGCTGTATGTACATGGTGGTGGGGGGCCTGTGCGACATTGTGGGGGGGCTGTGCGGACATTGTGGGGGGGGCTGTGCGGACATTGTGGGGGGTGGCTGTGCGGACATTGTGTGGGTGGGCTGTGCGGACATTGTGTGGGGGGGCTGTGCGGACATTGTGGGGGGGGGCTGTGCGGACATTGTGGGGGGGGGCTGTGCGGACATTGTGGGGGGGTGCTGTGCGTACATGGTGGGGGGTGGGGGGGGGCTGTGCGGACATTGTGGGGGGGGCTGTGCGGACATGGGGGGGGGCTGTGCGTACATGGTGGTGGGGGGGCTGTATGTACATGGTGGTGGGGGGCCTGTGCGGACATTGTGGGGGGGCTGTGCGGACATTGGGGGGGGGGGGCCTGTGCGGACATTGTGGGGGGGCTGTGCGGACATTGGGGGAGGGCCTGTGCGGACATTGTGGGGGGGCTGTGCGGACATTGGGGGGGGGCCTGTGCGGACATTGTGGGGGGGCTGTGCGGACATTGGGGGGGCCTGTGCGGACATTGTGGGGGGGCTGTGTGTACATGGTGGTGGGGGGGCTGTATGTACATGGTGGTGGGGGGCCTGTGCGGACATTGTGGGGGGGCTCTGCGGACATTGTGGGGGGGGCTGTGCGAACATTGTGGGGGGGGCTGTGCGGACATTGTGGGAGGGGGCTGTGCGGACATTGTGGGAGGGGGCTGTGCGGACATTGTGGGGGGGGGGGCTGTGCGGACATTGTGGGGGGCTGTGCGGACATTGTGGGGGGGGGCAGTGCGGCCATTGAGGGGGGGACTGTGCGGACATTGTGGGGGGGGCTGTGCGGACATTGTGGGGGGGCTGTGCGGACATTGGGGGGGTGGCTGTGCGGACATTGTGGGGGGGCTGTGCGGACATTGTGTGGGGGGGGGCTGTGCGGACATTGTGGGGGTGGGCTGTGCGGACATTGTGGGGGGGGGCTGTGCAGACATTGTGGGGGGGGGCTGTGCGGACATGTGGTGGGGGGGCTGTGCGGACATTGTGGGGGGGGCTGTGCGGACATATGGAGGGGGGGTGCGGACATTGCGGGGCTGGGGAGGGGTGCTGGGGAGCGGGTCTGGGGGGCGGTGCTAGACTGTGTATGGGGGCTGGCGGCGGAGGTGTGCGGGCAGTGAGGGGGGGGTATGTGCGGCGTTGGGGGTGTGCGGTGCTGGGGGCGGGTGCGGGGCTGGGGAGCGTTGGTGGGATGTGGATCGGGGCTGGGGGGGAGGCACAGAGGGCAGCTCCAAAGTCGGAGGAGGGCTGTGGGTATCGGGGATCGGAGGCGGCTGCGCCGCCTTCGCTCCATGGTCCCCGTGCGAGTTGTGGGTAGCGAGGAGCGGAGGCGGCTGCGCCGCCTGCGCTCCATGGTCCCCGGGCGAGTTGTGGGTAGCGGGGAGCAATGGCCGCTGCGCGGGCATTGCGAGTCGAGTTAGAACGCCGGGAGTAGCGCCGAAAGGGGCAAAAAAGCGATTCGCGATTATATAATAGATTGAGCAACATTTTGTTACTATATAGATGACTAAGCTCTTTAGTGGGTTGCTCAAATGCCCCATATATTAATTACCTTTCAACCTAGCAAAGCATGACCCCCATTGTACAACCAGTACAGTATAGAATAAAAATTGAAAGCATTATGGTCTAAAATTATTTGAATGCATTAAGCATTAGGACAGAGATCATGGTGTCTGTAAAGTGCTACGGAACTAAAAGAGTTATTTATGTGAGTAAAATGAATACAAAAATTAAGAAACAGCTTGGCTGAGAGAACGACAAAATTTGGATAATAGTACTTATTTATTGTCCTTGAAAGTATAGCTGCTATAAAGTTGCAACATGTCCTGGAATGTGCTTAGAAAACCTTAAAAGCATGTTCTAAAAGAATTAGGCTAGGGTCACATTTGCGGTAAACGTTTGAGATCCTGATCTGGTTTAGAGCTATTAAAAAGCTCAAAACCGGATCAGGAACTGCTCCCCATAGGAGCCCATTATAGTAACCGGATTGCACTACATGCAATCCAGTTACCGCTTGTGAATCTGCAGCCTGCGGTAAAAATCATGCAGGCTGCAGCTTTCGCAGCGGTTAGGAAATTGGACCGGGGATTGCTATAATGGGCTCCCATGGAGCTCATGCGGCTGCCGCAAGGCACATGTGAATGCCTGTACAGCCGTATGCTTTGTTCTTCCCTGCGCCGCAGAGATGAACAAAGGGTTAAATGTTAATAATAGCTGTGGGCAACATGTGCCCACCCTCCCTAGAGACAGGTTGTCCACTCAAGTGGGCATGAGAGGGGTTAATGTTGTCAGTATAGTATTGCCGGCTATTGTCAGCTTTGTAAATTTTATGAATGAATGCGGCGGCTGCTCACAGTAGAGGAGATACTGTACGTAATGTATGTACTGTATGAACCGCTAGCCTTGGTCCTGAAAGTTGTAACATTAGTTCTATAGGCATTAAATTTGATGTTATTAATATTAAGTTTGCAGTACATAAGCTCCAGCTAGTTGCTGATTTTGCATACCGGCATTACTTTTTTTTGCCCTTCTATGCTTTTGATCCCCTCTCTCTGTAGTGGTGTTTTGTAGAAAAAATTAGATAATGTTCCTCATGGACTGGGGTACAGAGGAAATCCACCAATATTACCGTATATACTCGTGTATAAGCCGACCCGTGTATAAGCCGACCCCCTACTTTTGCCCCCAAAATCTGGGAAAACCTATTGACTCATGTATAAGCCTAGGGTGGACCCCAGCACTGGTATACAGCCCCCAGCAGTGTGGTATACAGCAGCCTCCCCAGTGGTATATACAGGCCTCAGCAGTGTTACAGCAGCCTCCCCAGTGGTATATACAGCAGCAGCCCCAGTGGTAGTATACAGCAGCCCCAGAGGTATATACAGCAGCCCCAGTGGTAGTATACAGCAGCCCCAGTGGTAGTATACAGCAGCCCCAGAGGTATATACAGCAGCAGCCCCAGTGGTAGTATACAGCAGCCCCAGAGGTATATACAGCAGCAGCCCCAGTGGTTGTATACAGCAGCCCCAGAGGTATATACAGCATCCCCAGTGGTAGTATACAGCAGCCCCAGAGGTATATACAGCAGCAGCCCCAGTGGTAGTATACAGCAGCCCCAGAGGTATATACAGCAGCAGCCCCAGTGGTAGTATACAACAGCCCCAGAGGTATATACAGCAGCAGCCCCAGTGGTAGTATACAGCAGCCCCAGAGGTATATACAGCAGCCCCAGAGGTATATACATCAGCAGCCCCAGTGGTAGTATACAGCAGCCCCAGAGATATACAGCAGCAGCCCCAGAGGTATACAGGCGCCCCCCATCAGTATCCAGGGCCCCCCCATGCTCCGCAAACCTGTAAAGTAAGATCATTATACTTATCACTGTCCTGTCGCCGCAGTCCCCGCCGCTGCCATCACACTCCTCCGTCTTCATCCCCCGTCTTCCGGCTTCCTCTGGTCGGCGCAGGCAATGACTTCATTGTCTGCGCCGACCAGAGGAAGCCGGAAGAAGACGGATGAAGCTGGAGGAGCGCGATGGCAGCGGCGGGGACGGCGCCAACAGGACAGTGATAAGTATAATGATTTTACTTTACAGGTTTGCGAAGCATGGGGGGGCCCTGGATACTGATGGCGGGGGCCTGTATACCAATGTGGGGGCGCTCGTGTGTAATGACTCGCGTATAAGCCAAGGGGGGAACTTTTCAGCCCAATTTTTGGGCTGAAAAACTCAGCTTATACGCGAGTATATACGGTATCTTTACTGATGAGCGAGCAGTAAAATGCTTGGGTGCTCGATGTTTGGGTCGAGCATATCGAGATGCTCGGGTGCTCGACCCAAGCCCCAAGCTCAAGGTTAACCTATGGGAAACTTGAGTATTTTTCGGGAAGCACCCCCGGTAGCCTGGATAAACCCTAACAAAGTCACAAATGTATAAGAACAGTGCTGAAATGACATGGGAACAGCATTGGGAAGACCCCTTTAAAGGGAACCTGTCAGGTGGTTTATGCCCCACCCAGCTATCACTGTGTGCACCTGCAGCTTCATAGTCCTATTCTAATCATCCCTTCCTGAGCTCATAGTGTAATGTTATAGACGAAAAAAAGCATTTATACACTTATATTTTCTTATGTAAATGAGGCACAGTCTACATCTTGGAGACTGTAGTCTATCTGGCAGGTTAATAGTTACCATTTCAGCCGAATGTCAGAACATGCTGGGAGACCTGATGTGATGTCACAATCATGTGACTATAATAGGCGGAGCCAAGTCCCCATAGCACAATATGAGTTTGCTTGCTTAGCTCTGCCCACTATAGTCACATGATCGGGACATCACACACGTCCTTTAGAAATGCAGGTTTATTTTGAGTTAACTATTAATCTGCCAGACAGTCAACCTCCTCCAAGCTGTAGACTGACTGCCTCATTCACATAAGAAAATGTAAGTGTATAAATGCTTTTTTTTCACCTTTCACCTTTCACATTACACTATGAGTTCAGAAAGGGATGATTATACTAGTATTTTAAAGCTACAGGTACAGACAGTGATAGCTGGGGGGAAGGGGGACATAAACTAGCTGACAGGTTCCCTTTAAGCATTTCTGACTCCCAGGTCACTGCTGTGAGCAATGTTGTCTGAATATTACATCACTTTTATGGACTCACAATAAAAACATCCAAAAACTAAACCAAAATGGATTTTCCTGGGGAAAATGTTAAGGGTTCATGCTCACTTGTGAGACAGTGTTGGTGTGTTATATTTTTTTTTATTACTTTAAAGAGGGCCTGTCACCAAACACACATGGTGATCTAACTACAGCACTGAATGCAGCATGTCTGCTGCATCCAGGCAAGGGGTCCCCCAGCCCTTGTGCCCCCTGTCCCTGAGATAACACACGCTGAAAACTTACATTGTGGAGCCAAATAGGAGGTGGCTTGTGGCTGGAGCCAAAGGGCAGATTCACACCCCCTGTATGTTTAATCTGCCCAACCACCGCCTCCCTGATGCCAATCATTGTCTCCCTCCTCTGCAGTATAACACAAAGCTTATTTAAGTAATTTCCAATTAGCCCTGCCCCCTGCGGTGACATCACCGCCTTTCCCTGCCCTGCTCCATTGGTTAACATGGAGCAGGGTGGGGAAAGACGGTGATGTCAGAGCAGGAGGTCGGCCGCCCCGACTCCTGCTCTGACATCACTTCCTTTCCCCGCCCTGCACCATGTTAACCAATGGAGCAGGGCGGGGAAAGGCGGTGACGTCACCGCAGGGGACAGGGCTAAGTGACCATTACAAGTTTTCAGAGTGTATTTTCTCGGGGTACAGGGGGGCTCAAGGGCTGGGGGACCCCTTGCCTGGATGCAGTGCTGTAATTAGATCATCATGTGTGTTTGGTGACAGGTCCTCTTTAAAGATTAAAAATAAATAAATTGGAAGGCATTCTTTTAAGAGATGTGGAGGAGGGCCTTATTAAATATTGTATGTTCCCATTATTAGGAAGTGGGTCTCCCATAGTCTGGCCCTGTGCAGGGCTGCCAAAAATTGAGATACACTCCAATGCCCCTTTAAAGAGACATGAAGGAGGGACTCTTTAAATATTGTATGCTCCCATTATTAGGAAATGGGTCTCCCATAGTCTTGCCCTATGCAGGACTGGCAAAAATTGGGAGGCACTCCGATGCCCTTCAAGACATGTGGAGTAGGGCCTCTTTAAATAATGTATGTTCCCATTATGAGGAAGTGGGTCTCCCATAGTGTTTGATCCTCCTTCCTCCCACCATGCAGAGTGCCCGGACAAAACTGATCCCACACTTTGACACTCTGAAGAGCAGTTCACTTTTACATTTATAGATTAAGGCCTCTCGCCTGCTCCACTTCAAGAGGGGCAAAAGGAGATCAAATTTAGCAATACTCCAATATTAGAGCAGCCACGGGTGCATGAAGGCAACGGTGGGAATATGTCACAAGAGGTGGACGATGATGACACACAATTGCCAGAAAGTCAAGAGGAGGCCCAGGGTGTAGAAGTGGAAGACGATGTGGTGGATGATATAGTAACTGACCCAACCTGGCAGGAGGACATGCAGAGCGAGGACAGCTGTGCACAGGGGGAGGCGTAGCACCCCAACAGGCAGGAAGAAGCAATGTGGTGGCCGCAGACAGAAAGCGGGCAACCATTTCCCGTAACACCAACATGACGGAAGTTGCCTGTACTACTGTTAGGTCTTCCCGAGTCTGGCTGTTTTTAGGGACTCTGCCGATAATTCCAAAAAGGCCATTTGCACCACCTGCCATGCCAGCATTACCAGGGATAGCAAAACTACCAGCTTGACCACCACCAGCATGATCAGGCACATGGCAGCAAAGCACCCGACTTTGTTGGCCAAACCCCAGGGTCCTGGAGCTTTTCTCTGCGGGTGACACCACTGCTTCTTCCACTGTTGTGCATGCAAGACAATCCCCTTTCCATAGTGCATGCAAACATGCCTCCAGTCCTGCACCTGTTGTTGCACAATCTGAAATACTACCATCAGCAAGCACGTCCATGTCCTTATCCCAGCACACCATTCAGTTGTCCATACACCAGTCCTTGGAGCCCAAGGGCAAATATGCATCCAGTGCCCCACAGGCCACACTACTCAATTCCCACATTTCGTGACTGCTTACACTCAAAATGTTGCTTTTTAGACTAGTGGAGACAGAAGCATTCTGCAACCTGATGGCGGTGGCCATCCCTCGTTGCTCAGTCCCCAGCCACCACTATTTCTCCCGGTGAGCCGTCACCTCATTACACAAACACATGTCCCAAAACATTAGCCGTGCCCTTAACACAGTTACAGGGAGAGTTCACTTAACCCCAGACACGTGGAAAAGTGCTTGTGGGCAGTGACGGTACATCTCGCTGATGGCGTACTGGGTTAACATAGTGGAAGCCGGGACCCAGTCTCCCGACATCCTCCTGATCCCAAGGATTGCGGGCCCTACCACAGTCAGGGTTGACTCCACAGTGTACAGCTCCTGAACGTCGTTCTCCTCAGCCTCCTCCTCCTCTTCACCCTCCACATCAGTCAGATGTTGGAAGCTCTGCAGCACTGCCTCGGCCAAGCGGCAATATCTGGAAACACCTCAGGAAGAGAGCTCAGTTTGATTCAGTCAGTTGAAGTGAGTCAGAGTCAGACAGAAAGGAGAAAAACACCATCATTACATGAGACTGAAAAGGTCAAAGACCAAGCGGCCTGTACCACCATGAGGCTGTTCCGGGTCCCGGGCTACAGGCTGCAGAGAGACAAGAATCCTAGGGGCACAGGTAGTGAGCAATCTACCTGTGCCCCAATTAGCAGGAAAGCTGAGAGACTGCTCAGAAACCAGGTGCCGGCTCTGAGGTGGCCAGGATACTCCACGCTTCAAACATAATGCTGGCCAGTTGCAGGGTCTTTATGTCCCGTGACCCAACCCTGGTACAGCGAAGAGAAGGCCACCTTACTAGGGCCAGGGGACCAGGCAGGTCACCCAACAAGGCTCTTGGCCACTGGATCGTAGCTTTGCATGTGGAAGTGAAAGAAAAGAGGCCCATGGAAAGGAACACAAAAGGGGTCATCTGAACGAGCCATTTCGGCTGCTAAAAGACTACCGGAGCTGCCACTGCACGGTCTTGTAACTTGAACATCTGCCAAGAAAGCTAAGTAAACTGGGTTGAAGCTCAGTACTGTGTGAGGCTGTCATTTCTGCACATGAGATGATAGGGAAGAAAATGGTGTGTCACAGTCCGCGCTGCCACGATCATCTACTCCAAAGAAAAAACACCTGAGGAAGGTGCCAGGAGGGCACCGAAACGCGTAGGAGGCAGGAGGAAATAAAATATTTAGTTGGAAGTTCCATCTTCACGTGTTTTTTCTTTGGAGTGGATGATCGTGGCAGCGCGGACTGTGACACACCATTTTCTTCCCTATCATCTGATGTATCTCCACACTTGTGTGGATGGTGGAAGTCCTGCAGCGGCTATCTGGTAACAATCATCAAAACGCCTTCAAGCCAGTTGTGGGTTACACAACTGCCCCAGGTGAGTGAATCCCTGTTTTCACCGCTTATACACTCAGTGCCACATTGATAGGGCACTATTGCGCCTCTTGTTCCCCCCTTTTTTATCTTAATTTCTGCACATGAGGAGAGGTAAATTGAATCACCGAGCCGGCAGCAGGAGCCTGCCCGAGAGAATCCCTGAACCCTGCGAGCAGCCTGCTCAGCCCTGCTGGTATCCCATTCCCCAAATTACCTCCACAGACTATACGGTTGCCCGGGAACTCGCTCTTCCCTAAGAGCGCTAAACCATCAGTGCTGCTACTCTCATCATCCTCAGAGGTCCCGACTGCAGCAGCAGCAGCTATACCGGCTGCATTCCACGGGTGGAATAATGACAAAAACGCTTTTATTTTTATTATTATATTTTTCTTTTCATCCCCTTTTTCAAACTTCCCCTTTTTAACTGATTGCCCGACGAGGGGATCAAGGACAGGGTCACGCAACCGTGATATCTCACAGTCCCGACGACATCGGGAGGGCTGGGTTCCAAGCACCCCACAGTCCCTGTCCGGAGCAAGTCACAGCTACATTAATCCTGAAATGGAGTTTACACACCGCAGTCTGCTATATACCCTGCCTGTATGCAGCTAAATTAATCCTGAGAAGGAGTTTACACACCGCAGTCTGCTATATACCTTGCCTGTATACAGCTGGATTAGTCCTGAAAAGGAGCTTATACAACACAGTCTGCTACATACCCTGCCTGCCTGTATATGGCTAGTTTAAACCTCAAAAGGACTGTTTAGACGGATATTAGAAGCCTGATATACCAGCCCCAGATGTCACTGGTATAAAGCCTCTTGTGCTACACTGCAGTGTGCTATATACCCTGCCTGTCTGTATACAGCTAAATTAATCCTAAAAAGGACTGTTCTTTTGATGAAGATAGATATTAGAAGCCTGTACACCATCTGCAGATGTCATTGGTAAAGCCTCTTGTGCTACATTGCAGTGTGCTATATTCCCTGCCTGCCTGTATACAGCTAAATTAATCCTAAAACATTGACTGTTATTTAAATGGAGATAGATATTAGAAGCCTGTATACCAGCCCCAGATGGGCTGACTAGTATACAGCCTCTTGCGGTACACCGAAGTGTGCTATATATTCCTCCTGCCTGTATACAGCTAAATTAAACTTTAGAAGGACTGTTGTTTTGATGGATAGATAGATATTAGAAGCCTGTACACCCGCCCAGATGTGCTGACTGGTATACAGCGTCTTGTGGTACACTGTAGTGTGCTATATACCCTGCCTGCATGTATACAGCTAAATAAATCCTAAAAAGGACTGTTCTTTTGATGGAGATAAATATTAGAAGCCTGTACACCAGCCCCAGATGTGCTGACTGGTATAAAACCTTTTGTGGTACACCAAAGTGTGGTATATACCGTTCCTGCCTATATACAGCTAAAATAATCTTTAGAAGGACTGTTGTTTTGATGGATAGATTTTAGAAGCCTGTACACCAGCCCCAGATGTGCTTACTGGTATACAACCTCTTATGGTACACTGAAGTGTGCTATAGACCCCTCCTGCTTGTATACAGCTAAATTAATCCTTAGAAGGAATGTTGTTTTGATGGAGATAGATATTAGAAGCCTGTACACCTACCCCAGATGTGCTGACTGGTATATAGCCTCTTGTGGTACACCGAAGTGTGCTACATATCCTGCCTGCCTGTATAAAGCTAGATTAATCCTCAAAAGGACTGTAGTTTTTTTTATGGATTTTGTATCCCAGCACCTACACTACCTAAAAGACCCAAAATCTGTCCCTCACTCAGCAGTAACTCTCCCTACGCTAGCTGACAATGTGGAGCAGAGTGACAAGGACAGTGACGTCAGGTCTTAAATTGACCTGATTACGCTGTGCGACCAGCCAATCACTGTAATGCTACAACCAACATGGCTGTGGCAATACAGTGTGTGGCAACCAATCTCTGGATGTGGGTTGGCTTTGTAAAGAGCCCCAACATGCAGGAAGGTGGACCCAGCCTATCTCTGAATGTGGGTTGGCTCTGTAAAGAGCCCCAACATGCAGGGAGGTGGACCCGAGCTTGAGCCCAAGCATCTCGCCGGTACTCAGTGCTCGCTGAGCATCGAGAGTACTGTGATGCTCCGGTGAGCACCGAGTTCCAGTGAGCATGCTCGCCCATCACTAGTTATCTCCCTTCAGGACAGCATGGCTGGAAGTGAGGATTTGTAGTAAAAAGTCAGGAAAGGGGGAAGGGGAAAGCTCACTCATGCTTCAGGAGATCCAACACAGGTGCACAGTGATGGCTGGCATCCATCTAGTCCATAGACGTCACCGGTTTCCACACCAGTTCAATGCCTTTTACCACTAAGCTACCAAGCCTGCCATTATGGGTCTCTAGAAAATGTTGATAGACCTGAAAGGGATCTTTTACTGCTGGCTGTGGAAGAATCCATAGCTGTAATGTGCTCTGACAGATGTTTCTTTAGGGGACGGCTAGTATAGCCTATATAAGTCAAATTGCACAATGTGCATGAAGCCATATAAACCACATAAGTTGAAGAGCAGTTGATGTAATATGTAATTTTATATGATTTATTATCTGTGCTGCCCTGAAAAAAGAGTCAGTCCGGCTCATGTATTTACACAGACCGCACTTAACCTGTCCACATTTAAAATTGCCCGTGAATTTGAGCCAAGTTCGAGCGGATTTTTTCCCAACATTGCCAAACATGCTTGGTGATACAAAACTAGCTAAGTCTCTCCCTTTTCTAGGTACATATCTGCATCCATGTTTAAGGATCTCATATAAATCAGGGTATGGTACAACATAGGGATGAATGTGCGCATTATGGTAGTAATCTTATCGAAATCCACACTATATGGAGTGATGGAAAAAGTTACCAATTGATTAGTGTCCCCCTTCCTGCACTTCACTGGTTCAGTATAAGATAACAAAGATGCCCGATCTTTTGATTTCACGATTTATTTACCTCGATTGACCATCCAAGGTTTGTACCCCCTGGCTTATAAACGTCTTGCTATGACATCACATTGCCTCTGGAAGTCCTTCCCTTTTGTGCATGCTCTCCTAGCACTAGTTAATTCACACACAGGTAGACTTTTGATAGTATGTGTCGGGTGATAGCTGTCCGCACATAATAGAGAATTACCAGAAATAGGTTTTCTATACAGATCCGCTACTATCCTACCAGTGGAAATTTCACCTGTTAAGCAGGTATCTAAAAATTCCGCCTTATTACCATGCAAGTCATGGGTAAAATGCAGATTCATATCATTGCTATTGCAATACCTCAAAAACACTGTCACCTCGGGGTCGGGAAGAACATCTGACGCCCCAATCCCGTACCACCGAAGCCTGGGCGTATATGGATTGCAAATGCTGTATATGAATCTATATAACTTTAATGACTAATGTCACACGTGGTGTTTTAGCAGGTATTTTAGTTGTCAGCTTCTGATCAAACTTTGTAAACCATGTTCCTTGTAGATTAACAGCACATGAGATTCTTTGTTAATTTAACCCTATGTGGTGAAGTTGTAGCACATGTGTGTTTCATCTGTAATCACTTTGCCTGTATACCGTATATACTCGTGTATAAGCCGAGTTTTTCAGCCCACAAATTGGGCTGAAAAGTCCCCCCCTCGGCTTATACACGGGTCTATACGGTAATGCTGTGGGGGGGGGCTGTGACCGGGAGCTGGAGGAGGCAGGAGGGGGCCGCGGTGACCGCAGGCGGTCACGTGGGGCCGCCTCATTAGTGCAATGAATATGCACGGCATCCCCCCGTCCATCAACGGCGGGGGGATGCCGTGCATATTGCAATACACAGCCCCCCTCCTTAATATGGGTCCCCCAGTATTAATAAACAGCCCCCCCCCTTCCTTATCATGGCCCCCCAGGCTGCAGCAGCTGTCAAAATAACAAACAGTTTATACATCACCTTCCGACGCAGCTCTGCGCTCCTCCGGTCCTCCGCTCGCCGGCTTCTTCTTTCTTCTTGTGCCGGTGTCATGTGACCGGGCGCAGGAGATGACGTCATTTCCTGCGCGCGGTCACAGAAGTCGGCACAACAAGGAAGAAGCAGCCGGCGAGCGGAGGACCGGAGGAGCGCAGAGCTGCGTCGGAAGGTGATGTATAAACTGTTTGTTATTTTGACAGCTGCCGCAGCCTGGGGGGCCATGATAAGGAGGGGGGGCTGTTTATTAATACTGGGGCTGTATATACCTCTGGGGCTGCTGGATAGTACCACTGGGGCTGTATACTACCACTGGGGCTGCATATACCTCTGGGGCTGATGTATACTACCACTGGGGCTGTATACTACCACTGGGGCTGTATATACATCTGGGGCTGATGTATACTACCACTGGGGCTGCTTGGGCTCCTGTATACTACCACTGGGGCTGATGTATACTACCACTGGGGCTGTATACTACCACTGGGGCTGTATATACATCTGGGACTGATGTATACTACCACTGGGGCTGCTTGGGCTCCTGTATACTACCACTGGGGCTGCATATACCTCTGGGGCTGATGTATACTACCACTGGGGCTGTATACTACCTCTGGGGCTGTATATACATCTGGGGCTGATGTATACTACCACTGGGGCTGCTTGGGCTCCTGTATACTACCACTAGGGCTCCTGTATACTACCACTGGGGCTGCTGGGGCTCCTATATACTACCACTGGGGCTGCTGTATACTACCACTGGGGCTGCTGGGGATGCTATATACTACCACTGGGGCTGCTGTATACTTCCACTGGGGCTGCTGTATACTACCACTGGGGCTGTATACTACCACTGGGGCTGTATATACATCTGGGGCTGATGTATACTACCACTGGGGCTGCTTGGGCTCCTGTATACTACCACTGGGGCTGCATATACCTCTGGGGCTGATGTATACTACCACTGGGGCTGTATACTACCTCTGGGGCTGTATATACATCTGGGGCTGATGTATACTACCACTGGGGCTGCTTGGGCTCCTGTATACTACCACTAGGGCTCCTGTATACTACCGCTGGGGCTCCTATATACTACCACTGGGGCTGCTGTATACTACCACTGGGGCTGCTGGGGATGCTATATACTACCACTGGGGCTGCTGTATACTTCCACTGGGGCTGCTGTATACTACCACTGGGGCTGTATACTACCACTGGGGCTGTATATACATCTGGGGCTGATGTATACTACCACTGGGGCTGCTTGGGCTCCTGTATACTACCACTGGGGCTGCATATACCTCTGGGGCTGATGTATACTACCACTGGGGCTGTATACTACCTCTGGGGCTGTATATACATCTGGGGCTGATGTATACTACCACTGGGGCTGCTTGGGCTCCTGTATACTACCACTAGGGCTCCTGTATACTACCACTGGGGCTGCTGGGGCTCCTATATACTACCACTGGGGCTGCTGTATACTACCACTGGGGCTGCTGGGGATGCTATATACTACCACAGGGGTTGCTGTATACTTCCACTGGGGCTGCTGTATACTACCACTGGGGCTGCTATATACTACCACTGGGGCTGCTGGGGATGCTATATACTACCACTGGGGCTGCTGGGGATGCTATATACTACCACTGGGGCTGCTGGGGATGCTATATACTACCACTGGGGCTGCTATATAGTACCACTGGGGCTGCTGGGGATGCTATATACTACCACTGGGGCTGCTGTATACTACCACTGGGGCTGCTGTATACTACCACTGGGGAGGCCTGTATACCACTGGGGGGCCTGTATACCACACTGCTGGGGGCTGTATACCTGTTCTGGGGTCCACCCTCGGCTTATACACGAGTCAATAGGTTTTTCCAGATTTTTGGGGCAAAAGTAGGGGGGTCGGCTTATACACGGGTCGGCTTATACACGAGTATATACGGTATATTGTTTATTAATCTTTAGCAATGTGTCATTGATAAAGGTTGTTTTTAACCGAAACACGTCTGACATGGCCTGCTAGCCTAACTATGATGCTTTCTTTTAAGATGTTTTGAGCACTTTAATAAAAGAATCTTGCAGAATTGGATTCAGTGTGCCGGACCTTCACATCCTTCACTGACGTCTGAGGATTTGTAGTACCTGTTTGCAGCCAACAGATACTTTAGACTCTCATCCCAGTTATAGTCAATCGCATTTATTGTGGTTAAATTGCTTGTTAGACTACGCACAAACCTAAGGATACCTTGTCGAGAGGACAGAATAAAGACAACAAAACAATAAATATAGAATTCAAATGAAACTCCACATGGTTAAGAAAAGTAAGGTTGTCTTCACATTAGCGTTTGTGTCTGCATGCTGATGGCATGCAGACACAAACGCAGTCAAACGCGGTGTCATTTTGATGTGTCCGCAGCGGAGAATGTCCGCCTGCGGACACATCACTGTGCAGCCCGGCAGCCAATCGGCGGTGTCCGGGGGCGGAGATCAGCGCCGGAGATCTCCTCCTTCCCGCCGCCGGTAAGCTCCGGGACGTGTCAGCGGGGAGAAACAGCTGATTTGACAGCTGTTTGAATCTCCCACGCCGACACCGAGAGGAGATGTCGGCGCGGGAAGATTCAAACAGCTGTCACATCAGCTGTTTCTCCCCGCCGACACCGCTAGGGTATTACCGCCGGCGGGGAAGAGGAGATCATCAGAGGATGAGCTGATCTCCCGGTGGCCGTCGGTGATCCCCTTTTTCAATGGGTCCGCAGCGTTCTCCTGCGCTGTCAAGCGTAGAACACTGCGGAGCCATTGACTACAATGCATGTTTTGTGTGCTTGGGGACGCTTGCTGATTTTCCAAGGTCCCCGAGCGCCCAAAAAATGCAACCTGCTGCGCTCCGGGTGCGGACGCTGGACCCTGGAAGGAGCAGATATCGTCCGCATCCGCACCCGAATGCAGCAAACGCTGACAAACGCAGGCACTATGCGTTCCTATGTTAAACATAGGAACACAGTGCGCATGCGTTTGACTGTGTATGGGAACGCAGCATAAGCTGCGTTCACATACGCTAATATGAAGGCAGCCTAAGAATTGAAGCCTGATCACAGCAAGCCATTTTCAATATAAATTTACATATTAATATTTACAAAACATCTACATTTTTTTTTATAAGAAAAACAATCCATCACTCTGAATATTCAATGAATATGAATATTTTAATGGTATTCCAGGTGACAGAGGGTATAAATGTTATGTTTCGTCAGAGGAACTTTTTTAAACGTACACTGTCTGGAAGGCTATGCGGCACACCGGGCTAATGGTGTCTGCTAATCAGCATGAAGAGAATCATGTTTGGCCCCAAATGTCTAGATTTTGGGAAATTTTGTTTTGCATTTAAACAAAATCAATTAGTCGCCCCTCTCACAAGAGGTGAAGCCACACAAGAAATCAAAATATCTAGCACATTTGCTTGGGAGGAGCAAGCACAACAATTTCAGATTTCTTATTCTGAAAATACTATTGCGCTGTCTTGCTTTTGCTTTTTGGTGTATTGAGAAAAAACAGTGTAATTATAATACAAATGGAGGATAGCAAATGCCAGCTACAGTATACTACTGATCCATCACCCCGAGTCTGGTACTGCTACTGTTAGCACCTCTTCTCTTTTTCTCTCCCCATATCAATTGAATCCCTGTATTATCCCTAGTCTATAACTGTCTTCACCGTTATTCAACATATTTCTGTTAGGCATTTTTTTCAATCTTTCCGGACGCTCTCTTCCTGACTTTATTGCTACAATCTATACGAAGAAAAAAGGGGAGACAAAGAGGCGCAAATGGGTCTTATCGTTTTATGGATAAGGTAGTACCGTCATAGGTGTATGTGCTCACCTGATCCAGTTGTCTTTCTTTATTAGCTCAGACAGCTGCTGGATCCACACTCCCACGTAACAGTGGTGATGTATCCAAGAAAAAGACCAGAGAGAGATCGTGCTTTAGTGATCCACACTGCATACTCTTGGCTTCCCTGGGCATTTATTCGGGTACGGTGGCACGGCAGCGCGGATCACTAAAGCACGATCTCTCTCTGGTCTTTTTCTTTGACTTTATTGTTGACATGTGAACTTTGACTTTTGATTAATATTTTAAAATCACCCTGAACTGGCTGCTTTATTCACTGCTTAAACTTTAATACAGGCCTAATGGCCCATACTTATTGGCTGTGCTATACAATGTAATATGATAGCTGCAAAGCATTATGGTGAAGTTCAAGTAGTCATGATTGAGGTTATGAGATCCTACTGTGACTGATGCAATGTTCCACAATATTTAGAAATGTAGTAGGCATTATTTTTAGTCATTTTTGTGAATCAAAATACAAATTGTTCTAATACGCCATGACCAGGAAACATAAATTTCAATTCTAATTTTTTCTAAATTTATCAGCTTTGACGTTTTGTGCTGAAAAGTGCCCCCTTCGGCTTATACTCAAGTCAGTCAGTATTTGCTGTGGGGTGGTCAGCGGGAGCTGGATCAGGCTGCAAAGGGAGCGGGAGGTCATGTGCCCCATTAATATAAGGTAATATGCACTGCATCCTCCTGTCCATCACTGGCGGGGAGAGCGGTGCATATTGCATTACACTAAGTGTACACGCCAACCATCATTGTATATGGTCCCCATGCTGCAGCACACAATAAGATAACAAATGATTTTACTTACCTTTCTGTCGCATCCCTGCAGGCACTGTGATGTCCCCCAGTCCTCCTGCTTGTGTAGGCATCATGTGACTGGTGCAGTGATGACATCACTGCTGCACTGGTCACATGATGCTAGCACAAGCAGGAAGACCGGAGGATGTCAGAGTGCCTGCAGGGATGCGATAGAGAGGAAGTTAAATTGTTTGTTGTTTTATTGTGTGCCACAGCATGGGGGCCAGATTCTGTGATGGGGGAGCTATATAAAAAGTAAAGGGAGATGTCATGAAACAGCATAGGGGGCTATATACAATGATGGGGGACATGTACCAGGATGAGTGGGCTATAAACAATGATTGTGGCTATGTATCAGGATGAGGGGGCTATATACAATGATATTGGGCATGTACCAGGATGAGGGAGCTACATACAATGACGGGGGGCATTCACCTGGATGAGGGGGCCATATATAATGATGGGGACATGTACCAGCATGAGGGGGTTATACACAACAATGGGAGGCTATATACAGTGATGAGAGGCTATATAATGTGATGGGAAACATATACAGGGATGAAGGGCTATATGCAGGATGGGATAGGCTATATATGGTAATGGGGTGGCTATATAACAGAATGGGGGGGCTATATACAGTGATGAGGGGTTATATACCAGGATGGGGGGGCTATATATAGTGATGAAATATTAGAACGTATAGAATAGAATGTAAGCCCGCAAGGGCAAGGTCCTCTTTCCCCTCTGTATCAGTCTGTCACTGTTAGTTTGCTCGTTGTATTTTTAACTTGTTTGTATGTAACCCTTTCTCATGTACAGCACCACGGAGTCAATGGTGCTCTAGAAATAAATAAAAATAATAGTAATGAAGGGCTATATACTGTGATGAGAGGCTATATACCATGATGGGGGCTAGTTACCAGGATGGGGGGCTATGTACCAGGATGGGAACAGATACACCAGGATAGGGGGCCACTGCATTTCCCACCCTAGGCTTATACTCAAGTCAATAAGTTTACTCAGTTTTTGGAGGTAAAATTAGGAGCTTCGGCTTATACAAGGGTCGGCTTCTAATTGAGTATATATGGTATTTGTTCTATTTATTGTAATATTGCAACATCATTGTCATTATAATGTGCTGCTGGTAAATTAAACTGCTTATTTTAATCTCAAATCCAACTTGGGTAGCTGTACATAACGCAACAGGAATGCACTGTGTTTTACAACAGAACAATAATAAATCTATAACAAAACCTTTGTAAGATACATTGGTGATTAGAAGTTTGTGAACTCTTCAAGATTTTTCTTATTTTTGCATTAATTTTCCCTTATTTACCTCAGATAAAGAGAATAAATCAAACAGATGATTAAAAATATAAGACACTGTCATTTTTTCATTAAGGAATATGATCCAAAATCACATGTCTGGGAATGGCATACATACAGTTGGGCCAAAAGTATTGACACCCCTGCAATTCAGTCAGATAATACTCAGTTTCTTCCTGAAAATGATTGCAATCACAAATTCTTTGGTATTATTATCTTCATTTAATTTGTCTTCAATGTAAAAACACAAAAGAGAATGAAGCAAAAAGCAAAACATTGATCATTTCACACAAAACTCCAAAAATGGGCCAGACAAAAGTATTGGCACCCTCAGCCTAATACTTCGTTGCACAACCTTTATCCAAAATAACTGCGATCAACTGCTTCCGGTAACCATCAATGAGTTTCTTACAATGCTCTGCTGGAATTTTAGACCATTCTTCTTTGGCAAACTGCTCCAGGTCCCTGATATTTGAAGGGTGCCTTCTCCAAACTGCCATTTTTAGATCTCTCCACAGGTGTTCTATGGGATTCAGGTCTGGACTCATTGCTGGCCACCTTAGAAGTCTACAGTGCTTTCTCTGAAACCATTTTCTAGTGCTTTTTGAAGTGTGTTTTGGGTCATTGTCCTGCTGGAAGAACCATGACCTCTGAGGGTGACCCAGCTTTCTCACACTGGGCCCTATATTATGCTGCAACCTTGTTCTTTTCTTTGAATGCCTCTTTTTTTCTCCTGTAAACTCTATGTTGATGCCTTTGCCCAAAAAGCTCTACTTTTGTCTCATCTGACTAGAGAACATTCTTCCAAAATGTTTTAGGCTTTCTCAGGTAAGTTTTGGCAAACTCCAGCCTGGCTTTTTTATGTCTCGGGGTAAGAAGTGGAGTCTTCCTGGGTCTCCTATCATACAGTCCCTTTTCATTCAGACGCCGACGGATAGTATGGGTTGACAATGTTGTACTCTCGGACTGCAGGGCAGCTTGAACTTGTTTGGATGTTAGTCAAGGTTCTTTATCCACCACACGCACAATCTCTCGTCAATTTTTCTTTTCCGTCCACATCTAGGGAGGTTAGCCACAGTGCCATGAGCTTTAAACTTTTTGATGATACTGCGCATGGTAGACACAGGAACATTCAGGTCTTTGGAGATGGACTTGTAGCCTTGAGATTGCTCATACTTCCTCACAATTTGGTTTCTCAAGTCCTCAGACAGTTCTTTGGTCTTCTTTATTTTCTCCATGCTCAATGTGGTACACATAAGGACACAGGACAGAGGTTGAGTCAATGTTAATCCATGTCAACTGGCTGCAAGTGTGATTTAGTTATTGCCAACACCTGTTAGGTGCCACAGGTAAGTTACAGGTGCTGTTAATGACACAAATTAGAGAAGCATCACATGATTTTTCTAACAGTGCCAATAGTTTTGTCCACCCCCTTTTTTATGTTTTGTGTGGATTTATATCCCATTTGGCTTTAGGACAATTCTTTTTGTGTTTTTTCATTGAAGACAAGTTAAATGAAGATAATAATACCAAAGAATTTGTGATTGCAATCTTTTTCAGGAAGAAACTGAGTATTATCTGACAGAATTGCAGGGGTGTCAATACTTTTGGCCACAACTGTATATACTTAAATTGTACGAGAATTTATGCCAGATAATAGAAAAAGCACCCTATATTACCAAATTATTGCAAAAATACTTTATTGATGGTACATATAACAGGGCAAATTGGTGACTTACAATAGAATTAAAGTGACATGTGCGATTCAATATAACGCCCCGACGCGTTTCCCTACTGTTTAGCTTCTTCATGCCCCCTGAAGAAGCTAAACAGTAGGGAAATGCGTCGGGGCGTCCCTGGAGCTGCAGCGATCCAGCATAGAGTGATGGGTAGGTGAACTCTCTTGGCACTTTGAGTATGAGGAGGGATGGGAGTTGGGCTGAAGATTTTTTTTTAACCAATAGTTGTTTATTAAAATTTTCAAACAAAGTTACAAGAAATTAAACCAATCAGCAGGTAAGGTAATGAGCATGAAACCCAACATTCAGTAATAGTTAAACATAGGGGGGGGGTTAGGTCGGGAGGGAGGAAAGAGAAGGATTGCGGGGAAAGGGGAGGGGTAACAAAAGGAGGTTGTCATGGAATCGATTACACATGAACATTATTATATACAGAGGAGACCCATGGGTCCCACCAAGTAAGAACTCTGTTTCTTTTAGATAGTGAGTGAGCCAAGGTCAATTCGTACTGAAAGTGTGTGTTAAGTCTAATCACCAGGTCTGCCAAGGAAGGAGCCAAAGTTGATCTCCACTTTGCCACGAGGCATTGCCTAGCTGCAATAAGTGTATTAGTGATAATAGGTCGCAGTGGGGCAGGGAAGTGTTCCAGGCCAATGCCTAGTATCTCCAGTTGAGGGGGAAAGGGGGTTGAAAATCCAGCCAATTCCACCAACAAAGACTCCACCGTCCTCCAAAACCGCAAGATCACCGGACAATACCACCACATATGTGGCGTGTCGCCAAGGATCCGACAACCTCTCCAACAAAAGGGAGTGTTCCGAGGGGAACCCCGGGCGAAACGTGCTAGACGTTCAGGAGTATGATACCATTGCATTTGAGTTTTTTTGGACTGTTCCAAATGCGTCACACAGGAAGAGTAGTGAGACGCATGTGACGCAGCCAATCTCCATTCCTCACACGAGGCAGAGAAGGTCAAGAGTGTCTCCCATTTCAGCATGTAAGGCAGTTTAAGGTTCCCCTCAGAGCACTGTAGAGCTTTATACATGATAGACACTCCATGTCTAGTGGAACTCCCAGCCTTCATGAAGGTCTGGAGTCTTGAATCCGTGGCCATCAGGTCCAAAACCGGCCACACCAAGGAGGTCAGGAAGTGTCGGATCTGCAAGTACCGGTAAAACGTGGTTTTTGGTAAGGCAAAGGAAAGAGACAGGGTTGAGAATTGCTGGAGGCGGCCAGATGTATCCAGCAGTTCCGACACGTACCGGATCCCCCCTCTCCTCCACTCCAGAAGTGACAGGTCGGGCACCAGGTTCTCCACAGCAACTAGAGAGACATATGGGTAAAGAAAGGAGAACTGGGATCTACCAACCTTCGCCCATATCCCCAACAAGGTGGTCACAACCCTAAGAGAATCAGGAGGAGGTTGATACTTGAGTAGGTTCATCTCCAATAGCAGACGGGTAGAGCCCCCCGGAGAGAAGCAGGATTCCATCTGCATCCATATGGAGGAGGGAGCATCAGACCACCAATCTCCAGCTGCTTGAAGGACAGCAGCTCTCGCATATGCTGAAATACTAGGTAGTCCCATTCCCCCCCTAGAATAAGGGAGGAAGAGGACCCGTCTAGCAATTCGTGGGGGTCTACCATTCCACACGAAGCGACCCAAGGTGGCCTGTAAGGCATTTAAGGAGTTGCTTGGGAGGCGCAGAGGTAGGCACCGGAGCAGGTAGAGGATCTTCGGGAGAATGGACATTTTGATAATCTGGATCCTAGCAATCCAAGAAAGCTGCAATCCTGAGAGCCTCTCAATTTCCCTTCTAACATCACCATGTAAGGTTTCCCAGTTGCATTTAACAATCGCAGAGATTTTGGTAATATATATCCCCAGATATTGGAATCCTTCCCTTGCCCAGGTGAACGGAAACAGACGCCGGAGAGATGTTTGATCAGTAGCAGGGAGATGTAGAGAGAGAAGAGTAGACTTAGAAAAGTTTAGTTTGTAATACGAGGCAAGAGAGAATTCTTCCAGAACTGAAAGAATGGCAGGCAAAGAAGTGTGCAAGTCAGTGCAAAAGAAAACCACATCGTCCGCATAAAGTCCTATTTTGTGTTCAAAGGTGCCAACCTCAACCCCTCGTATGTCCGGACAGTTTCGGACAATGGAGGCAAGTGGTTCCATTATGAGGGCAAATACTAAAGGAGAAAGAGGACAGCCCTGCCGGGTGCCATTAGTGATATTGAAGCGTGGAGAGTGGAAACCTGAAACACTGAGCGCCGCGCAGGGATTAGAGTACAAGGCATTAATTGCGTCTCGGATCGGCCCCCGAAGTCCAAACCTCAAGAGGACCTCGTACAGATATCCCCAGTGCACCCTATCAAAGGCCTTCTCAGCGTCCAGAGACAGGAGTGCACTGGGGAGTTTCCGACGCTCAAGCAGATCCAGAATATTCAGGAGTCTGCGTGTACCATCAGAAGTCTGGCGTTCAGGAACAAAGCCCACCTGATCCAGTTGAACAAAGGAGGGGAGGACGACCGAGAGGCGAGCAGCTAGAAGTTTCGCATATATCTTGAGGTCGCAGTTGAGTAGAGATATGGGCCTAAAATCTCCAGGGGAGGTGAGAGGTTTCCCTGCCTTAGGGATAGTAGATATAAGGGCCTCCAGTCCTTCCGCACGGATTGAGCCCCTCTGCTGCCAGAAAGTAAACAGTTTAAGAAGGTACGGGGAGAGGAGAGTAGAAAAGGAGGAATAGTATGCGTAAGAAAAACCATCTGGGCCAGGGAGGTACGTTTTTTAATTGACCGTATGGTCGTTATTATTTCCCCTTCAGTAATCGGGGCATTCAGGAATCCCAGTTGTTCGTGGGAGAGGCAAGGGAGGGAAGCTTTGGACAGGAATGCCTGTATGGATTCGTTAGAGGGTTGAAGAGTGTCCTTCGAGTCCCTTAAGTTATATAAGGCATGATAAAATTTCCCAAATTCCTCCGCAATTTTAATTGGATTGCGTACAGTCTCTCCTGATGGGGTCCGCAGGGTAGAGACTCTTGCCTGAATTTCCCTTTTTTTAATCCTTCTAGCTAACAGGGCGCCTGCTCTATCCCCCATTGCGTAAAACCTGGATTTGGTTTTTCTCAGTTGTTTTACGGCATTTTCTAGTAGACATGCTCTCAGATCCCGTCTCGCCTCTGTCAGTTCTTGCAGAACAGAGCTTACGGGGGAAGTCCTGTGTTTTGTTTCCAAAGGTTTAATCTTGGAAAGTAGAGAGGCAACTGTAGCTTCGCGTTCCCTTTTGGCTCTAGACGCTAATTGGAGGGGAAAACACCCCGGAGTACTGCCTTATGGGCATACCAGAGGATTTCCGGGTCAGTCCCAGTCACATCATTAGAGGCAAAGTACTGCTCCAGATGTTCATTTACATGCTGGACATTTGATGGGAAGGACAAGAGATACTCATTCAGCCTCCAGCGAGCTGGGGGTCTGAGTGAGGTAGGGTCGGCCACTTCCAAAGAAATCTGTGCATGCTCCGTCCAGGTAATGGAGGCGATGCTGGCAGTAACACAGTGTGAAAGAATGGAATCATCCACCAGAAAGTAGTCGAGCCTACTCAAGGTTCCGTGTCGGGGAGACATAAATGTATAGTCTCGTTACGGAGGATGAAGGTAGCGCCAAATATCATGTAACTGAGACTGAGCGAAAATAGGGACTAGGTCACCTCGATATGTCGAGGGGTTTGAGCAATCAAGATGCTTCTCCATAGGGGCGTTGAAGTCTCCAGCAATTATCCTGCAACCTTTGGTGTGTGATGCCAAAATTTTAAGAAAGCCCTTTAGAAAAGTGCGTTGTCCTGCGTTCGGGCCGTAAACGGAAGCCAACGTACACAGGACACCGCCTAGTCGTGCAACAACTATAATATAGCGTCCTTTGGGATCCGCAAATACTTCAACAGGAGAAAAATCAACATTTTTATGGACAAGAATCGCCACACCTGCCCGTTTGGATTCAGCTGAAGCGAAGAATTGAGAGGGATAAGACTGGGACGCCATTCTGTGATAGTCTCCACTCAGGAGATGTGTTTCCTGTAGGAACAGAATGTCGCTACGAGTTTTTTTGAGTTGGCGCCAAACCACACTCCTCTTGCCAGCTGAATTCAAACCATTGACATTAACAGAAGCTAGCGAGAGTGTCATGGTGGTCCAAGGGATGCAAAAACAACTATGTGTGTATGCGGAATAAAAGCAAAGTCTGAGAAAGGACCAGTGTACAGTATAGTCCTCTGCGAGTTAATACAACCAAGGGGAAGGAAGGGAGGGACGGTAAGGGAGGATTAGGGAAGAATAATAACAGTAGAAACAAATTCAATAACAAATGACAGCAAGTTGTGACACAACGACGCTATCTCTAGAATATCAGTGATATTCAGTACAGAGTGCAAGAGAAGCCAGGCACCCAACAGGGGATTGAAAATCAAAAAAAGGAGGGACTAGCTCCAACCACCTAATATTCCCAGGACTCCCAGGCAAACCGGAAAGTGGCTTGGCAACCACCAGTAGCAATAGAAAAAGGTGTAGAATCCGGTGCCACAAAATTCCTTTTTATTTTCAAAAGTTTTAAAAATCACACATGCTCCAGAGGAGCTCCTGGACGCGTTTCGTGGGTCTAGCCCACTTAATCGTCAGTACAATGGCAATACAGACAAAAAGAATATATACAATTTAAAAGCAAAAAACAGCCCCCTCTCGCATGTGTGACAAATATACATCAATTATTTCTAACCAATCACATACCTGCAGGTTCTAAAAGAGTTAAAGGGAAAAATATGTGGGGAAGAAGAGGGGGAGGGGAGGAAAAGAGAAAGAGAGGAAAAAGAGCTGATAACAGAAAGTAAAAGAGAAAAAAAAAAAAAAAAAAAAAAAAAGGAAAGAGAGAAAAAAAAAAAAAGAGAGGAGGAATAAAGGGGAGGGAAAGAGAGAAAAAGAGCTGATAACAGAAGGTAAAAGAGAGAAAAAAAAAAAAAAAAAAAAGAGAGAAGGAATAAAGGGGAGGGAAAGAGAGGAAAAGAGCTGATAACAGAAAGTAAAAGAGAAAAAAAAAATATAGAGAAGGAATGAAGGGGAGGGAAAGAGAGGAAAAGAGCTGATAACAGAAAGTAAAAGAGAGAAAAAAATAAATAAATAAATAAATATAATAGAGAAGGAATGAAGGGGAGGGAAAGAGAGGAAAAGAGCTGATAACAGAAAGTAAAAGAAAAAAAAAAAAAAAAAAAGGAGAGAGGGGGGGGGAGAAGAACAGAGCAAAGAACTGATATATTAGTAATGCAATTAAATGGTAAACATTACAGGTGTAGAAATCTAAAGATAACCACAACAAAGATCTTTCTTTCTTATTGTAAGTCAACAACTACAAGGCTATTACATTTTAGAAATAGTATATTCCAAGAGACAGGGTATAATCCTCCAACCACATAACAGTAGGGGGATCCCACTAAGATTTCATTCACAGAATACATAAACATATACCTCCTTTCCCAATGGATTATTCATACATTATGTATAGCCATCGTATTGCAAGTGCACTCAATTGTATTATACAAAGGAGCAAATACCATAAAAGAGACATAGGGTGCAGGATCAATAAAAGTATAACAAATCTGACCTATAGTTCAGACCCTGTGGAATCCGTGCATCAAGCCGCAGGATCCATAATTTTTCCTGGTTATGTAGTGCTTTCTCCCAATTACCCCCCCTATATGGACGGGGTATCCTCTCTATGCCTCTGATCTTTAAAGTTTTAAGGTCCCCTGCATGGAAATCCCTAAAATGGCGCGATAAACCTGACAAGCCCGTTCTATTGGCCTTTGAATTGGGATTTGCCCCTGTAATGTGCTCCGACATCCTTACCTTAAGGGATCTGATAGTGCAACCTATGTAATATTTGTTACAGCTACTACACGTAGCCATATATACTACGTGGGACGTGTTACAATTGATATAGGTAGATATTCTATATTGCTTCACAGTTCGATTATTGCAAAAGGTTTCACCCATATCCACGTATTTACACATGGTGCACCTATTTTCACCACATTTAAACATCCCCCTATAGTTCAACCAAGTCTTCCTTTGGGTTCTTTTTTCCAGATAAATACTAGGAGACAAGTAATTCCCCAAATCTTTCCCTTTCCTAGGGACCACCCTACATCCTGAATCTAAAATAGCTGATAATTTACTATCCTGATATAATATGGGGAGATTCTTTAAAAAGATGCGTTTGATGTCGTAGTACTGGTTGCTAAAGGGTGTTGAGAAGGTCGGTATTATTGGTCCCGGAGGGGCTTCTCGTTCTTTCTGTGCCAGGAGGGATTCCCTACTCCTAGATTCTGCAATATTCACTGCTCTATCTAACATCCATTTTTTGTATCCTCTTGATCGTAACCTTTTAGTCATAACATCAGCTTCATTCATGAAATCCACATATGTGGTGCAGTTGCGTCTTGCTCTTATTAATTCCCCTACCGGCAGATTCTTAATCACATGCTTAGGGTGGTTACTTTCTGCTCTAAGGACCGAGTTCCCACTAATGGGTTTGCGATACAATCTAGATGTAATTTTTCCTGTTCTTACATTACCCACTAAATACACATCCAGAAACGGAGTTTCAGTTCTGTGCACCTCCATTGTAAATCGTAGATTGAAATCATTTGTATGAAAATATTCCAACATTTGGGCGGGCGATGGTGAGGGAGATATCCAGGACGCTACCCCCCAAATAAAGATCAGGTCGTCCAGGTACCTTCCACACCATCGTATGCAATCCTTAAAGGGACAGTCCTCAGAATAGGTAAAGCTCTCCTCCCATTTTCGCATATATAATATTGCTAGTGAAGGGGAAAATTTTGAGCCCATAGGGCAACCACACAGCTGTAAATAAAAGCTTTCATTAAACGTAAAGTAGTTACTTCTCAGGAGAAATTCTACAGACATGAGAAGGAACTCCTTTTGGTTGTCAGTAAATACATCCGTCTCTTTCAGGGTTTCTTGTAATACCCATATAGCTTTTCCATGGGGGATAGTAGAGTACAGCTGCACTACATCGCAAGTTAACCAGTTAAAATCCTCCTGCCATGTCATTCCATCTACAGCCTGCATCAAGTGTTTGGTATCCTTTATTAAGCCTGGAGTGCACTCCACCAAGACCCTCAATTTTGAGTCCACCCACCCCGAAAGTCTCTCATGAAGGGATCCAATCCCTGCCACGATCGGCCTCAAAGGTGGGGGGAACACAGCCTTGTGGGTCTTGGGGAGGGCATGGAAGACTGGAACAACTGGTTTGTCCACATATAAGAAATCCCCCCACCTTTGAGGCCGATCGTGGCAGGGATTGGATCCCTTCATGAGAAACTTTCGGGGTGGGTGGACTCAAAATTGAGGTTCTTGGTGGAGTGCACTCCAGGCTTAATAAAGGATACCAAACACTTGATGCAGGCTGTAGATGGAATGACATGGCAGGAGGATTTTAACTGGTTAACTTGCGATGTAGTGCAGCTGTACTCTACTATCCCCCATGGAAAAGCTATATGGGTATTACAAGAAACCCTGAAAGAGACGGATGTATTTACTGACAACCAAAAGGAGTTCCTTCTCATGTCTGTAGAATTTCTCCTGAGAAGTAACTACTTTACGTTTAATGAAAGCTTTTATCTACAGCTGTGTGGTTGCCCTATGGGCTCAAAATTTTCCCCTTCACTAGCAATATTATATATGCGAAAATGGGAGGAGAGCTTTATCTATTCTGACGACTGTCCCTTTAAGGATTGCATACGATGGTGTGGAAGGTACCTGGACGACCTGATCTTTATTTGGGGGGTAGCGTCCTGGATATCTCCCTCACCATCGCCCGCCCAAATGTTGGAATATTTTCATACAAATGATTTCAATCTACGATTTACAATGGAGGTGCACAGAACTGAAACTCCGTTTCTGGATGTGTATTTAGTGGGTAATGTAAGAACAGGAAAAATTACATCTAGATTGTATCGCAAACCCATTAGTGGGAACTCGGTCCTTAGAGCAGAAAGTAACCACCCTAAGCATGTGATTAAGAATCTGCCGGTAGGGGAATTAATAAGAGCAAGACGCAACTGCACCACATATGTGGATTTCATGAATGAAGCTGATGTTATGACTAAAAGGTTACGATCAAGAGGATACAAAAAATGGATGTTAGATAGAGCAGTGAATATTGCCGAATCAAGGAGTAAGGAATCCCTCCTGGCACAGAAAGAACGAGAAGCCCCTCCGGGACCAATAATACCGACCTTCTCAACACCCTTTAGCAACCAGTACTACGACATCAAACGCATCTTTTTAAAGAATCTCCCCATATTATATCAGGATAGTAAATTATCAGCTATTTTAGATTCAGGATGTAGGGTAGTCCCTAGGAAAGGGAAAGATTTGGGGAATTACTTGTCTCCTAGTATTTATCTGGAAAAAAGAACCCAAAGGAAGACTTGGTTGAACTATAGGGGGATGTTTAAATGTGGTGAAAATAGGTGCACCATGTGTAAATACGTGGATATGGGTGAAACCTTTTGCAATAATCGAACTGGGAAGCAATATAGAATATCTACCTATATCAATTGTAACACGTCCCACGTAGTATATATGGCTACGTGTAGTAGCTGTAACAAATATTACATAGGTTGCACTATCAGATCCCTTAAGGTAAGGATGTCGGAGCACATTACAGGGGCAAATCCCAATTCAAAGACCAATAGAACGGGCTTGTCAGGTTTATCGCGCCATTTTAGGGATTTCCATGCAGGGGACCTTAAAACTTTAAAGATCAGAGGCATAGAGAGGATACCCCGTCCATATAGGGGGGGTAATTGGGAGAAAGCACTACATAACCAGGAAAAATTATGGATCCTGCGGCTTGATGCACGGATTCCACAGGGTCTGAACTATAGGTCAGATTTGTTATACTTTTATTGATCCTGCACCCTATGTCTCTTTTATGGTATTTGCTCCTTTGTATAATACATATTGAGTGCACTTGCAATACGATGGCTATACATAATGTATGAATAATCCATTGGGAAAGGAGGTATATGTTTATGTATTCTGTGAATGAAATCTTAGTGGGATCCCCCTACTGTTATGTGGTTGGAGGATTATACCCTTTCTCTTGGAATATACTATTTCTAAAATGTAATAGCCTTGTAGTTGGTGACTTACAATAAGAAAGAAAGATCTTTGTTGTGGTTATCTTTAGATTTCTACACCTGTAATGTTTACCATGTAATTGCATTACTAATATATCAGTTCTTTGCTCTGTTCTTCTCCCCCCCCCTCTCTCCTTTTTTTTTTTTTTTCTTTTACTTTCTGTTATCAGCTCTTTTCCTCTCTTTCCCTCCCCTTCATTCCTTCTCTATTATATTTTTTTTTTCTCTCTTTTACTTTCTGTTATTAGCTCTTTTCCTCTCTTTCCCTCCCCTTCATTCCTTCTCTATATTTTATTTTTTTTTTCTCTTTTACTTTCTGCTATCAGCTCTTTTCCTCTCTTTCCCTCCCCTTTATTCCTTCTCTCTTTTTTTTATTTTTTTTATTTTTTTTAATTTTTTTTTTTCTCTCTTTTACCTTCTGTTATCAGCTCTTTTTCTCTCTTTCCCTCCCCTTTATTCCTTCTCTCTTTTTTTTTTTTCTCTTTTACTTTCTGTTATCAGCTCTTTTTCCTCTCTTTCTCTTTTCCTCCCCTCCCCCTCTTCTTCCCCACATATTTTTCCCTTTAACTCTTTTAGAACCTGCAGGTATGTGATTGGTTAGAAATAATTGATGTATATTTGTCACACATGCGAGAGGGGGCTGTTTTTTGCTTTTAAATTGTATATATTCTTTTTGTCTGTATTGCCATTGTACTGACGATTAAGTGGGCTAGACCCACGAAACGCGTCCAGGAGCTCCTCTGGAGCATGTGTGATTTTTAAAACTTTTGAAAATAAAAAGGAATTTTGTGGCACCGGATTCTACACCTTTTTCTATACCCAACAGGGGAGGCTGAGACCCCAATTAACCAGAAAGGAAGAGGTCAGAGCCAAAGAGGGTTGCAAGGATAGGGGGGAATAGATGGAAGGAAGGTTCAGAAAGTCAATTCCATAGGAGCCAGAGGATTCAGAGTGAACAAGAGACGGGGAAAGTCGCTAAGTCAGAACAAGAGGATATAGAGGTCAGAGAGAGTAAGAGATAAAGTTGGAGACTAAGAGGTAGGGGGGGGGGGAGGGAGGGCAGGAGGAGAGGGGGGGAGGGAATGGAGAAATAAGGGGGAGAGAGAAAGTGATAGGAAAAAGAGGAGAAGGAGAGCAATTAGAATTGAGAGTACAAGAGTGTAAGCGTGGGCTGGAGGGGAAATAGAGGAGTCAGTAAAGGAACCACAATAGTGGAGCAAGAGGGAGTAGAGGAAGTGAAGAAAAGAAGAAGGTGCAGTGAAAGTCAGCCATTAGCACATATATGCATTGAGCAGAAGAAACCTGTAGAAGCAGCCAATGTATCAGTCCTTAGACCACTCTGGGTTATTACTGCCTCCAGGGCCAGGCCGTGGTGAGACCGCAGGGAATGAGTCTCTGATGCAGGGACCGGGGGCCAGAGCCCCCAGCAGGCAAGGTGTTTCTCAGCCTGTGGGGGAATGAAGCATACAGTCACTTTACCGTCTCGGCGGATTAGGAGTTTAGTGGGGAATCCCCAGCGGTACGGAATGTCTTTATTCCTCAGGACTTCAGTATAGGGTCTGAATGCCCGTCTCAGGGCTAGTGTCCCCAGGGAGAGGTCCGGAAACACCTCCAAGGATGCAAATGTGTCCATCAGTTTTGGTTTCTGGCGTAGGGCTCGTAGAAAATTCTCCTTGACCTCATAATAGTGGATTCGTGCAAGCACGTCTCTAGGGCGGTCCTCCGGGACTGAGGGGGGTTTCGGGACTCTGTGTATGTGGTCCACAGTGAGGAGCATTTTGGGGGTGTCAGGTAGAATTTGGAGGAGGAAGTCTTGCAGCAAAGAGCGTAAATCCTGAGGTGCGATCTGTTCCGGAATACCGCGGATCCTCACGTTGTTACGGCGTGAGCGATCCTCCAGATCAAGCGTCTTGGCTGAAATCCTGTCTGTCCTGGCCAAATGCCGTTCATGAGTGTCCATCAGCTCATTGTGTGCCTCCACCAGTTCAGCCATCTTTTCCTCCAATTTGTCCACCCTGGTACTGAGCTGCGTGACCTCCCCTCTCACCTCAGCGACCATTACACGCATGTCCTGTTGCAAGGTGATTCTGAACCCCACCAGGAGCTCCTCCATTGCACCCCTGGTGAGCGGTGCTTCCAGAGGGTCGAGGGCCAGTGTTCCCGGGTCTCCTGTGTGTGCATTCCCGCGTTTAGCCGCGCGCTGCGCACGGGGTGATGTAGGAGGCGCCATGTTGGATGAGGAGAGAGCTTTCCCGCCAGGGAGAAAGAAGTCTGAAACCCGCCTCGGTGAGCGCTGTGCGGGAGGCTTCTGCTTGCCCATAAGGTGCCCTGTCACCCCAGGAATGTACAAAAAGATGGAAGCGTGATGTATGTTTGGACGCTTCCATCTTTTTGTATCATTCTGACTCCCTATGGGGAGAGTGGTGGAGTGAGCTGCAGAGGAGGGAGAGGACCTGAAAAGACGCCAGCTGGATCGGCCCCTTTACTAGACACGTGACGCCGCCCGGCACTAGTGTTTCCCCGGAGAAGACCTCGTAGGAAGCACGAGGACGGAACCGGAGGATTCTGCTGCTTCAAATTAATAAGCTTATCTACGGGCTGTGGTTTATAACCAGACCAGGTGAGTTTAAATGCAAAAGAACCGCCCGCTAACAGCCCCATATGTATAGGCGCACTACAAGCTGTTGTTGTTTTTTTCTTTTACCCCAGGAATGTAGGCAGAGATTAGGGGCTGCACAGGAGTCTGTTATCACCGGGTATAGCCGCGTTTGTGCTGGGGCTGCTCAGAGCTCACTTACTGTGCGACCGGTGCCATTGCTGCCAGGACACGCCCCCCTGGGCTGAAGATTTTGACAGTGATATGGCATTTTCCTCTTAACCATATGCAGCCACTACCTGAGTCCCCTTCATGCCCTATATGTGTTTAGGTTTGCCAACACCATGTAATTGCTATTGAGATTGCAATACAGGTCCTTCATGGTCTGACTCTGTTATATTGAATCGCACATGTCACTTTAATTCTATTGTAAGTCACCAATTTGAACTGTTATATGTAGCATCAATAAAGTATTTTTGCAATAATTTGGCAATATAGGGTGCTTTTTCTATTATCTGGCATAAATTCTCGTATAAACTAAGTCTTGGTATAAACAATGTGTAAGAGAAGCCATTTTACTTGAGTACTGTCCATTGGGAATTCAGTTATTAATATACTTAAATATTGTAGTATTGCAGTATATAAACAAAATTAATTATCCACCAGCTTGGTGTTATTCTTCAGGTTTGTTCTGAGTGGTCCTTCCCAGCTAAGCAAAAGCCTGGTCAGTCTCTTTCCATATGCTGATAAATGATTTATCTTTGTGTTTCTCTTTCTTTAGTTTGTTCAGTTTCTTTAGTTTAGTTTGTACTTGTTTATTGTCTCTTTCCTATAACATATTGGGTGGGGCTATGCATAATTTCCTAAGAGCAGCCTTTTTGGCTTAATACATTTCTGTGTGGATATCTGCTAAGGAGTACAAGTCCTGAAGCTAGGGATTTTGCCTTTTAAGCAGAGACCAGTGTTGTATTTACTCTTTGTTTGCTAATTTGCCTTTCCTTTTGTTTTTATTAGGCTGGTAAGAGGGTTCCCTTGTTTGCATTTGTAGTTTCACCTTTGTCTACTTGTGCATGTGTTCAATGTTTACTCGTCTTTGTTTTTTTTTCTACCACTCTACTCTTTCCTTACCTTGGTTAGTTGTGTGTAGCCACCTCTCCCTTTTTTCCTTTGGAGTAATGAGAAATGGTTCAATGGCCTGTCATGGAGCCAAATCCAAAATGTGTTTTTTTGTTTAGTTGGCAGCTTGGGATATTCAAAAGAGCAATAGAGGCACAGCACCACGTGACTTCTTGGGTATATGCTTTACCCATTCATGAGCCGCAGGTCATATCCAGGGAGTTCCACCCAGATCAACTCACATGTCAAATAAGAAGGAAGGACAGCGCCTCACACATTGGTGTCTGCTTCAATGGTGTTTTATACTATGTCCATACAAGCGACGTTTCGACCTTTACAAGGTTTTTATCAAGCTGAGATATTCCAGTCTGTACAATAACTACTAGGGTTTAAGTGCAGTTTTCATGGTTTAGGCTTTACTTATCATTTTACCCTTGTGTAAATTTATGCTTGCATAACATTTCACTAGCCTGAAAGACAGAGATAAATACATGGGAGCTTCCACCAGGTATAAGGCTGCCAAGACAACTACCGTATATACTCGTGTATAAGCCGACCCGTGTATAAGCCGACCCCCCTACTTTTGCCCCAAAAATCTGGAAAAGCCTATTGACTCATGTATAAGCCGAGGGTGGACCCCAGCACACGTATACAGCCCCCAGCAGTGTGGTATACAGGCCCCCCCCAGTGGTATACAGGCCTCCCCAGTGGTAGTATACAGCAGCCCCAGTGATAGTATACAGCAGCCCCAGTGGTAGTATACAGCAGCCCCAGTGGTAGTATACAGCAGCCCCAGTGGTAGTATATAGCAGCCCCAGTGGTAGTATACAGCAGCCCCAGTGATAGTATACAGCAGCCCCAGTGGTAGTATACAGCAGCCCCAGTAGTAGTATACAGCAGCCCCAGTGGTAGTATATAGCAGCTCCAGTGGTAGTATATAGCAGCCCCAGTGGTAGTATATAGCAGCCCCAGCAGCCCCAGTGGTAGTATACAGCAGCCCTAGTGGTATACAGCAGGCCCCCAGGGGTACATATAGCAGCCCCAGTGGTAGTATACAGCAGCCCCAGTGTAGTATACAGCAGCCCCAGTGGTAGTATACAGCAGCCCCAGTGGTAGTATACAGCAGCCCCAGTGGTAGTATACAGCAGCCCCAGTGGTAGTATATAGCAGCCCCAGTGGTAGTATACAGCAGCCCCAGTGGTAGTATATAGCAGCCCCAGTGGTAGTATATAGCAGCCCCAGGGGTAGTATACAGCAGCCCCAGTGGTAGTATACAGCAGCCCCAGTGGTAGTATATAGCAGCCCCAGCAGCCCCAGTGGTAGTATACAGCAGCCCTAGTGGTATACAGCAGGCCCCCAGGGGTATATATAGCAGCCCCCTGGGGGTACCCAGCAGCCCCAGGGGGTCCCCAGCAGCCCCCAGGGGGTCCCCAGCAGCCCCCTGGGGGTATCCAGCAGCCCCCTGGGGGTCCCCAGCAGCCCCCAAATGCTGGCATTTGCCCCCCCTTGCAAGGGCCCCCCCCGCTTCTCTTACCATCCCGGTCTTCTGATCAGCGCTGCTCCTTGGCTCTCCATCCTCGCGGCTCCCGTCCTGCTACATCCGGGATCCCCGGCCGTCGCGCGATGACGTCATATGCCTGCGACGGCCGGAGATCCCGGATGTAGCAGGACGGACGGACGGAGCAGCGAGGAGCACTGAGGAGCGGCGCTGATCAGAAGTCCGGAATGGTAATATAACCATCGGGGGGGGGGGCCCTTACAAGGGGTGGCGAGTGCCAGCATTTGGGGGCTATATGCACTGCTTCCCCCTGCCGCTGATTGACAGGGGAAGCAGTGCATATTTAATGAGCGGCCCCACGTGACGGGGCCGCTCATACAGAAGCCTCCCCACGCCTCCTCCAGCCTCCACATCCCCGGGACACAGCCCCCACCTTATATACCGTATATGACCCGTGTATAAGCCGAGGGGGAGACTTTTCAGCCCAAATTTTGGGCTGAAAAACTCGGCTTATACACGAGTATATACGATAATTCCATGTACTCTTTGGTGAGCATGTTATTTAAATACCTTAGTAATTGATAGCGGAATTTAAAGAGTAAAACAGCAGTGAACAAATTGCATTCTGGTCATAGCCGGCATCTATTAGGTGTTGTGTTCCTGAACTCACTAAATATATGTTGATTTGGCTTTGGATGCACCTGTTCAACATATTGTGGGAATTGGTAAAGAGGAAAAAGTTACAAACAAATTGATGTTGATTTTGGTTTTTCTGTTAAGCATCAAATCAACAACATGAAGTATTCACTGATCTCAGGGAGACCAGTCCAAGAAAACACTGCAGGCAGTCGGCTAAAGCGCTCAACACTGAATTGCTAGGTGCATTGCCCCCTGGGATTCAACAAATATTAGTAAATTCATCCTAATGAACATATTTTCTCTTATAAGGGAGTGTTTTTTTCTACATTGAGTTTTAACGCAAGTTAAGAAGATTGAAATTTAAATGATTTTTTGCGGAGAGGCAACCCAATATTTTTATTTTCAGGAATGCACAACAAAACTCAAACCACAATGTCTCACTTGAATGATTGAGTCTATCATGCGTGTAAAGATGAATTGCACATGGTGGGTTTCCCATTATAGAGCACTGTGCATACATTCTTAGCATATCACAGCCTTTCCGTGCTGCTAGTATGGGATATTATCACGTACAATAGCTGCTACCAAGAAACACTTAGGTTTAATGTTTAGCAATTTCAAGGCTTTTCATTGTGTATTAGATAAAGATGGCAAAAATCTTTATAACTTAGAAGTTGCATTAAACATGTCATGAGTTGATGTCACAATGCTCTACCTGACGTTGGCAGGCTCTGAAGAGATGATTGTGTAAATAAACATAGCATTTCTTTCATCTGCGATTCACCAGTACATTTTATATAACTTACCATTTCACAAACAGCACTCTGTTGTTGTTGCTTTCGCCTGCAGATGTTGATGCATTCAGAATTGAAAATAGACACCATTTTTTTGTGGTTCCACAGATGCCTTTTAACAACAGATCTGATATTTTTATGATTACCAGTTCTGTCCAGAACATAAGTGAATTCCACATAATAGGAGTACTCAAATAACAAACATTGCTGGCAGCACATCAACTCAGCCCAAGGACAAGTGTGCAGACCTTCTCTTCCAGGACACAAAATTTATTGATTGCACTTTTCCTTCTTTTCTTTTCTGGTTGTGAACAAAGTTCTTTGTAATAAAGGAATCTGCCAGAAAAAAAGTCTCATGATTAGATTCAGAGAAAAGCTATCGACAAAGATAAGATAGGTCAATGAGAAATGTTTTCGAAAGTGTTCTCAACATATGTAGATTTTCCCGTATATATCCAGCACTTTATTGTTTAAATAACAATCAAGTGCAAATTCGCAATTTAGAACAACATTATGATCAGAGTATTATCCAAAGAAGAGCACATAATAAAGTAATCATAGCTCTGACTTCAAATTAAATTCTCCCAAATTCCATTTTGTGAGCTTGTAAGTGAATTCTTTAAACACCCCATTTACAGCATATATAGAGTTTATGACTCTTCCTTTATAACTTCTTTACACGTTAATGCTTAAACTGAGGTAAATGTTTTTACAGTAAGAGTTTGCAGCGTTAGGATAATATTGATTTAAAATCAATGTCCAGAGCGGTCAATAAATTCTTTTCTTATAGTGGATGAGAAGGAAAATAAAGGAAACAACAAAACCGTGAAGAAAATACAAAATAAAGGAAGTCTAATATACTATTGAAATAGTTTATTATTACAGATAATTGTATTAACCAATATTTTATTACCTAATGAGCGTCATGAGAGGTACAGATTCTCTTTTCAGAGAGGCAAACAAAATGTTGTGCCTACTTTATAAGGAAAAGTACACTGACACTTAAAAATGGCACTTGTTTAAAAGCTTTGTCTGGTCTAAAATGACAAGTCTGTGTTACTCTGTAAGGCTAGCGTCTGATTTGCGTTACCTCTCAGGCTGTGGAATCTGTCAAAAACTTAGAATTCCTCAGCCTGAGCGCATAGCGTTAACAGCATGTAACGCTATGCGCCGGCTGTGTGTTGTATCACTATGGGAACCGAATGCTCACCGCTGCTGCCGGCTCCACTCACAAGCCTTGGATATGCGCTATTGCTGAGCGCACAGGAAATGCGGTTTGCATAGTGGTACTATACACAGGAGGTGCATAGCGTTGCATGCCGGTGATGCTATGCACTGCTTAGACCAGTTTCTGATGGACTGGCCAGGCTCAGGGCAGACACAGGACTGACCCTAGCCTAATGCGTCTCCGGTGTCAGTGCCTGGAATGGCTGTCAGTTGATATGCAAAATCCTAGTCAGAATCTGACTAGGTGTCCAGTGTCGCACAATAAACTTGCATTGAGTGTGCCAGAAACAGTCTAGTTTAATTCTGGACAGGAATTTACATTTCGCATAATTGTGGGCATGTGAGCTCTATTCTCTATCCATAGTTCTCACAGCATACAATGTGTGTGATGTAAGGATTCAAAAGTCTGGAGTCACATATAGTGACTTCAGACTTGTTGTTTTAGACGGGATAACCCCTTTTAGTCAATGTCTGATCTGTTATAGTCCCTTATGGGAAACCTAAAACTGTCTAGAATTTAAAAAATAGACTAGAGAATGTAAAAATTTGCGAAACTTATTCAAATGGTCCCTGCTACTTATAACTTTGGTGGTTTTTACACTGTCTTATCTAAGTTAACACTACCTATTAATTGACATACTTTTTATTTTCTGCTTTATACAAAACATAGACATAGGTTAGCCATTCAAAAGCTTGGTACATTTATTGTACACTACTATATTGTGTGAGGTAGCGCACCCTGGGGGACACGCTTGGCAGCAGAATTGATGCACACGGCAATGGATTCTTTACAAAAGTGTATCCGGTTTATTCTAAACTTCTTAAACCGTGCTCCATAACACAAACATGAGGCTTTCCTTCAGCTTCAACATAAATGTCCATATATCTTCCATAGACCGTATATAACAATGAATAGATTCCTGTACAGGTTGAGGTACACTTCTCCCTAAAGTGTCCCAGGGCAGTATTCACACATGTCTCATTACTCACTGTGATGTGAGCTGTGTTCACATAGAACTCCTCTGCTGCTCCCAGCAACCTCCCACAGAGAGGTTCAAACAGTACCTCTCACACTGCGGCTCTGCAGTGTCTCATCCAGGCTCTCAGACCCATCTCATGGTCCTGCACCTTTGCAGGCTTGTGGAAGACTGGCTCTCCTCACAGGTGCAATCCAGTGAGTTTTGTAATTCCTCCTTCACACAAACCTCAGCTTTTAGCAGCAGCAGTTAACCCCGTGTGTGCTGCTACCGAGCCAACCTGCACTTACCCTGTGCATGCTGCAGGGTTTAGCAATCCCACATTACCGCCGGTCACGTGAGTCATGCCAGCCACGTGCTATAGCGCCGGCATGTCTCACAATTGAAAGTGTTGCAAATAACGTGCCAAAATTCTGCTACAATTTACTTTTAAGATCTGGCATTAATGCTGTTCTAGTTGGTTTAATCATCCATGTTACATTTTAAAGTATTTTCGATAATGAACTTTGAGTTTTATCTTAAGGGAAGCTCAGGGAGGCCAGAAATCTCCCATGGAGCAGAAGGGCAACTTGTAGTTCGAAGTAAAGGGGCATTTTTTTACTTCTGTAATAAAAAGTATACATTTCAATAAAAACATATTAGCTGTTTTTACATGTTAAACAATTTTAAATTATACAGCTTGTTAACCTTTTAAATGCTGAAAAAAATCAAATAGTTTCTTGGATCTGATTTTAAGCACAGAGCATGCTCAGAAATCCTGCCGTGCAAATTCAGCACCATTGATAGCAGTATTTGAAGCACAGGCTGTAACTTCAGCACCATGGACAAACGTTTTGCAGACACAGGCAGACTTCAGCACCATGGAGAGAGGCAGCAAACGAATCCTGTTAAAAACAGGATCCAGGACCATATTTGGCCACACTTTCAGCACATCCAGTCCTGTCAGGTTCTGTCCGGGTGATCCTGCAAAAAAACAGGATCAACCCTGACAGCCAAAAACCATGGTGTGAAGCTCGCCTTAAAGAGAATTTTTCATATACGTGAGTGTGTGCTTTTATTACATGGAAATGTTTTATTCAGGTATGTTTAGGGTCTCAGCAGGATAGTCTATATAGATTATAGAAAATGGCTGTTTGCTGGGGTATGTGTACATGTTAGGGATTTGGTTCCAAAATATTCTGCATAAAATTCGCATCTCTCGGAAGGAAAAGCGTAACATCATATTTGCTGTGTTTTTAGTGCGTTTTGATGCATTTTTGCATTTGTTTTTGGATAAAAAAAAATGGGAAAAAATTGACTCGCAGCAGATTTATTCAACACCAAATCAGCAAGGGAAATATAAGAAATATGTGCACAACACTTCAGGACAGGGCTGGCTCCAGGTTTTTGTGTGCCCCAGTTGAGACAGTCTCAGTGGGCCCCTTTAACACATACTATGATTCATGAACATAATGTATAAGCTGCAGGCGGTGTATATGTAATATAGAGGTTCCTGGGTGGGCTGTGTATATAATATAGAGGCTGTTCAGGGTTGTATATATATAGGAAGAGTGTCAGGCTGTATATGTAATATAGAGGCGGTGGGCTGTATATACCATTTGGAGGCTGTGCTGAGCTATATATACCATTTGGAAGCTGTGCTGGACTATATATATTATTTGGAAGCTGTGGCAACCCAACAGCAACTTCCATATTATATATACAGCACAACAGCAGCCTCTGTATACAGCCAGCACAGCCTCTGTATACAGCCAGCACAGCCGCTACATACAGCCAGCACAGCCGCTACATACAGTCAGCACAGCCGTTACATACAGCCAGCACAGCCGCTACATACAGCCAGCACAGCCGCTACATACAGTCAGCACAGCCGCTACATACAGTCAGCACAGACTCTACATACAGTCAGCACAGACTTTACATACACTCAGCACAGACTCTACATACAGTCAGCACAGCCTCTACATACAGTCAGCACAGCCTCTACATACAGTCAGCACAGCCTCTATATACAGTCAGCACAGCCTCTATATACAGTCAGCACAGCCTCTATATACAGTCAGCACAGCCTCTATGGTACGTATAATCCCCCATCCTGCACAATAAAAAACAAATTGATCATACTCACCTTCCATCCGCTCCCCCGGGGCTGTGTCCTCCTCAGATTATTCCCCACTACATCCTTATAGCAGCAGGCTCAGGGGACTGTGGAGCTTTCTCCTTCCTGCAGCAGTGTGATGAGCTCGCAGGGCGATCACTCATCACTCTGCTACAGTAGGCAAAAGAGGAAGCTCCACTGCTCCCCATAGCCTGCACATGGCTAATCTGCATTGCATGCAAATTAGCCTTGTGCACTGGGAGCTCAACGGAGCATTCAGCTCCTTGCGGAGTCTGCCTGATAGGCCCCTTGTTAACAGGGCTGTCTGTCCCTAATGGGTCCCTGGCTGTCATGGCTGCCTGTCCCTGATGGCCAGTGGGTTCCCCAGCAGCTGTTCAGGGCCCCGGCACTTGCCTGGGTATCCCGGGTGCTGACGCCGGCACTGCTTCAGGATTCTCATTGATTTTGCTGGCACAAGAAATTGTTGCAGTTTTGGGACAAATCTCCCTCAAAAACACACAAAATTTTTTTTAAAAAATGCATTATGTACACACAACCTTACTTTTCTATAACATTTGTCTATAAAACTAGTATATAAAATTACACTTTCCTTACATACAGGGGTTGGACAAAATAATGGAAACACCTAACATTTTGGCATCATAATCTTCAGACATGTTATAAACATGCAAATCGTGACATATGTTAATGTTTTGAAGTTGATTATTTGTGTTAAGTGATATGTGTATGTAAATTAACTTTGTTTTGCCGAATTTTAAGAACATTGATGAGAAACTGATACCAGTGGCAGACCTTTCGGATTCTCAAAAAGGCCAAATTGTTGGTGCTGGTATGGCAGGCGCTAGTGCAACAGAAAATGCCCCAATGCTTGGCGTGTCAAGAGGTACTGTCTCCAAAATAATGACCGTGTTTGAAAGAGAAGAAAAAACGTCTGCAGCAAAGCACAGGTCCGGCCGAAAGTCGAAGTTGACTGAGGGAGACCGTCGGACTCTAAAGCGAATTGTGAGAGAGGATTGCAAGACCACGGCACCGAAAATCACTGCTGAGCTCAATGAACACCTACAGAACCCAGTTTCCACAAAAACGGCTCATCGGGAGCTGCACAAACCTGGATTCCATGGAAGAGCTGCAATTAGAAAACCGCTGCTCTCAATGACAAAAGTTTCCAAGCGTTTAGAGTGATGTAGAAACCTCCAGAATTGGTCTCCAGAGCAGTGGAAACATGTGATATTCTCAGACGAATCATCGTTTACCCCATTTTCTGACCTTCGGCCGAGTGTACGTTTGAAGACAGCCGAAAGAAGCATTCCATCCAGACTGCCTTCTCCCAACCGTAAAACATGGCGGAGGTTCTCTGATGATCTGGGGTGCTATTTCATGGAGAGCCTCCGGGCTAATGATATCACCTTGTATGAATCTATACCTCGGAGAATTGAGGCTGTAATCGCTGCAAAAGGTGGTCCTACACTATATTAAACTAACTTTTGTTGATTTTTCCAGGTCTTTCCATTATTTTCTCCAACCCCCTGTATATCACTTCCTGCTCTGCAGCCATTTTCTGTAAATACATTTCACAGACTTTCTACATGTACTGCACGTGGTTCCAATTTAGATTGTCCATAGTAATAACATGCCTGCATTTTTAATCTATTCAGTTTTAAAGCCCGATACCATTCAGGGCATACATTGAGAACATGTTTTTGAGATACCTGAATCAGGGTATGTTCACACGCTGAGTTGGTTGTGCAGATTTTGGACTTCCAAAATCTGCATCTACTGACAGAAAAATCCACCAACACCATTTCTGTCCATACGGTGCCTTTTTGATGCATTTTTGGTTTGGATTTGATGCAGATTAGAAGGTGCTGTGTGTCTTTTTCAATAAAGTTTGGATATTTTGGCCAAAAAAAAAAGATGCGTAATCTGGCTCCACCCCTTCAACACTACAACTTCCTGTGGATTTTCTGCATCGTATTTTAAGATAACATGAGGGTCTATGGGTGAAAATTGCGGTAAAATCTGCAGCAAGATTTGACTTGCTGCAAATTATCCCGCAATCAAATAAGCAGCGCATCCACTGTGGAAAAAAATGCACCATGCGGACATGACTTCACAAATCCCATAGACTTTTCTGGGAAAACAGGCTGTTGCATATGTAGTGCAGATCTGCTGTGGATCCACACCAAATATACACCATAATAAGCATCGTGTGAATAGGCCCTAACACAGGTAACATCTAGAACATTAATAGAGTTGGCACCCTTGAAATTGTTCCTGTAAATAAAGTATTGCTCTTAGAAAATTATTGTAATTACACATTTCATCACATATGTTAATTTCTTTTGTGTATTGGAACAACACACAAAAAAAAGAGAGAATGGGAAAATTGAACATAATTTTACAAAAAAAAAAACAAAAAACAAAATGGGCCAAACAAAATGTTTGATTTATTTTCAAAACTATGGGCAAACAACTTTGTTTCAAGCATGTAGTCCTCACCTTTGGCAAGTAACAAGTGGTAAATATATAAATAAAAAATTGACTCAGTCTTTGCATTGTGTGTCTGTGTGTGCCATACTAAGCATGGCAAACAGAAAGAAAATAAGATAATTGTATGAGGATTTGACAACCACATTGTTGAAATTAATCAACAATTTTAAGGTTACAAGTCCATTTCCAGAGATTTTGATGTTCCATTTTCCATGGTGCACAACATAAGACATTTACCACCTAGAGGACTGTAGCTAACCTCATTGGACTTAAGAGCCCATTACACACTACAAAATCATTAACAATATCGTTGCAATGTTACGGCTGTTGGGGCATTGCAGCAAAGTCGTAACGATGTCGTGGCGTGTGACACGTAGTTATGACCAGCAATAAGTCGTTAGATCATTGATTGTAGATTTATGAACAGGACCATAAATCCTATCGTCCGTCATTTGTTGGACCTTCAGCATCGTTGTGTGTGACATCTTTACAACGATCTCGTTAGCGATTTCGGCGATTCAGAAACCCAGCACATAGGCGTTCATTGGCTTTGCATTTTCCGCGCCCCCTCTGCACCGATTGGTGGTCATTAGTGCATTCCAATTGGCTGTCGTTAGTTCAAAAAAAGTCAACATAAATTCTAAATTAAATTAAATTCTGGCAAAAAACACGTACACATAGCCATACATTGCATTGCCAACAGTGCACACACGAGCATTCCTGCATGACAGTTTGTGAACGCGGCAGTGGCTTGCACAGGTGGAACCAAAGTGAAGGTAAACTTGAGTGCCGAGATGGTTCAAAGGGCAAAAGCGCTTATATAGTGGCCATTTTTCAAGGCAAGGCTGAGCAATGGAAATGCAGTTGAGACCACCAATCGAAGTTGTAGGGGTGCGGAAAAGCAAACGCAGGCACGCCTAGCTGCCAAACTGTGTCTAAAACTACGCCCACATTAAGGCAGGAGTCGTTCGAGTAGTTGCTGTGTGACAACGTACAAAGGTCCGCAAATATTGTCGTCCAGATAATCACTGGATCACCGTATCGTTGGTACGTCCTTCAATATATCTGTACATGTGACACCTCACCAGCAATCATTGAACGATGTTCTAGCGATCCCGGCCAGGTCGGATCGCTGAGACATTGAAGCGTGTAACGGGCCCTTTAGATATGAAGGATAAATTGATTAAGGTTTGTAACACAGGATAGTCTAGATGGTAAATAAACAGCCCCAGTCAAATTCCAAAGAAATTGAAGCTGTCCTACAGGATCAAGTGCATCAGTGTCAACGTGAACAGTCTGTTGACATTTAAAAGAAATTAAACGCTATGACAGGAGTCACTGGAGGAACCCACTGATGACACATAAACATAAAAAAGATAGATTGTAGTTTAACAAAAATTAATTTTGGAAAGCATCTTGTGGACAGATGAGACCAAGATAGAGCTTTTTAGTAAAGCATATCACTTTTCTGCTTACCTAGAATGTAATGAGGCCTACAAGAAAAAAATGCATTACCTACAGTTAAATTTGGTGGAGATTCAAAGAAGTCTTTGGGTTGTTCTCCTGCTTCTGGCACTGGTTGCCTTAAAATGGTGCTTCCAGCAGGTAGCAGCACAATGAACCCAAAAATACTTTAAGAAGCACAATTGGATGTAAACAAAGATGCTGGAGAGTTCTGAAGTGGTCAGCAATGGGTCCAGATCTAAATCCCATTGAAAACCTGTTGCAAGTTCTGAAAATTGCTATTGGGAGAAGGTGCCCTTCAAATATTAGAGACCTGAAGCAGTTTGCAATGGAAGAGTGGTCCAAAGTGAGAAACTGATTATTGATTACAGGAAACAATTACATTTATATATTTTAAAGCAGTGATTCACAATCTTTTTTGCCCTAAGATTCGGCTTTATGCAAGACCATTTGTCCGGGGCCTGGCAGGGTGGGATGGCACAGGGGTGGGGCTTTGATCATATGGGGTGGGGCTATGGAGAAGGGGTGGAGTTCAGTATGCTGTTTCCCCAAATGATGCGCTACATCTTATTTTCAGGGGATGTCTTATTTTTCCATCCCCTTGCAGCCCCAAATATGGTATCCCCATCATCCCCTTGCAGCCCATAATATCCCCATTATCCCTATGTAGGCCACAATATCCCCAACATCCCCTTGCAGCTCCCATCATCCCCATCATCCCTTTGGACCTCACAATATCCCCATCATTCCCGTGCAGCAGCCAATATTATCCCCATCATTTCCTTTCAGCCCCATCGACACACACAGCCACACATGCCCCCCCACATAGCCACAAACACACACAGACACACACAAAGCCACACACACACCGCCCAACACACAGAGATACAGCCACACACAGCCACACAGACAGCCACTCACACAGCCACACACACAGACACAGACATACTCTTTGCTTACGGCTGCAGTTGGCGCCACTCTGCTCTTTGCCTCGGCTGCGTACATGCACAAGTGGAGCAGTCAGCCAACAACAGTGCAGCAGCCAGTGGCCAATCAGGGCCTGGCTGCTGCACTACGATTGGTTGACGCCGCCGCTTGTACGTCTATGCACGCAGCTGAAACAGAGATCAGCTCAGAGCGGCGTAGTGCAGTTCATGGTGGGTGGGGCTACTGCAAAGCACACTTTCTGTGTAGTGCTGGTCTGCGGCGGT